>JACXGM010014596.1:0-21970 GCA_016801145.1 Umbra pygmaea
TCTGCTCCTACTGAAAATAAACATGTATGGAAAGCACTCCTGCATTCTGCCTCCACTCCACCACACTGTGACAGATTAACACACCACCAAAGGAGGTCGCGGGAGTTTTCCGGGCTGTCTATGCCATCTATGACAGCCTGGGGAAGAAAAACAAAGATAGGATCCCTTGCTGCCCGGGCTCTCTCCACCTGCCCTGGTCGCCAGTCCTCCAGCCTGTTACTGCCTACCCAGGTAGCAGGGAAACCACGTTCAGCCACCTTCTCCATCAGCCCTGCTAGCTGGGGAATATCTACACCATGCCGGCAGTTGGGATAGGTGCTTCACCTGGCTTCTGAGTCTTCTGTTGCGGCTTGTTGGAGACAAACACCCGCCAGCTGTCAGGAGGTAGCCAGTGGCCTTGGAAGAGGATCTGTCCCCCAGGCTGCTGAGGAATCCCCGACAGCAGAGGAAGAGGATGCCTCCCCAGCTGCCGAGTCCGATCATCGGTGCCTGCTGGCTGATCAACCCCTGCACCGGTGTCTGCCGCCCTGCCCCTTTCCAGTGCCGACCACGTCCCATCCGTGTCGGTGCTGGTGTCCCACCTCCTTGGTCGGTGGCTCTGCCCTCCCGCCCTGCCCTTTATTAACCTAAGATGAAGTCTATCCTTATTGTGCTACATTATGGTATTGAGAATGAGGAGATGTTGTCACAACACAGCGCCCTGCCCCCAGCCTACACTACATCACCTCTCATGTACTGTAATGAATGGATTTTAAAAATTAACATCCGCCAGTTTTTTAAATGCCGTCAAGTCAGCAGCCCTCTTGATGCCAGCAAACGGCCTCGGCTACAAGCCCAAAGTGAGTGAGCTCGGAAAACAGTACTAAACTTCATGTTTTTGAGGTTAATTTGGTTCACGGTAGATTCATGCCACTGACTCAACAAGCCACGGGGTTGATTAGGTAACATCTTTTGGACACAAAGTTGCAAGTCACCTCTACCTTTTCCCATTAGCCCATGTTACAAGTAAAGTTCAGAATATATTGTCAGATAAATAACTGGATATAATTTCATGCCTTCTCTGTCATTTAAGCCACTGAAATTTAGTGACAACAAGCTCCCTTTGCTAGTGAGCTAGTTTATGTTATAATAATATTAACCAACTGTGTTTGCAGTGTAGCCTGAAATAGAGTTTAATTCATCATAATTAGCTCACCAATAAAACACAATCTAGAGTACAATGTCTTCACATATTATTGTGGATGATGCTACATGGCTTCAAATCCCAGACATATTATAGTTCTTAGAGAAATACCTGGGCTAGTATACTCTGACTGGCTACCATATGAAATGATTGATGGGGGAGTCACCCCTCCGCCTTCTCGAAATGGTACTGGCACAGAGACAGTGTTAAGTCAATTAACTTAAAGGTGTAGCTAGGCTATAGCATTCAGACTGGATACCTAAACATTGATTGCATGCTAAGTAATTTATTTTAATGGTTTGTCTGAAAGGGTTAGTCTATAGGCCTTATAATGTGACCGGATATTTGACAGGATGTGGTGTGCTAAGCTGTCTTTTCTCCATTTTAACTTAATAACATTTTACAGACAGAGGTGAGACAGACAATGATGCAGAGAGCACAGAGAGAGGAGATATAGAAAGGAGGGAGATAGAGAGAGGAGATAGAGAGATGAGATGAGGAAAGAGGAGGAAAAGAGGTGAGACAAACAGAAAATGAAGAAACAGAGACAGGACAATTCAACAGAGAAGGAACAGAGAGAGGGGTGAGATGTTGTTTATCACCTGTGAGAATGCACTTGAACATTCTGCTAGAAAGACAAAGACAGGAGCGTAAAGCAATATCATGTACAAGTGCATTGCATTGGAAGCCCTGGAAATCGCACACTTCCCATACCCGCCAACCTGAGTAGCATCTCCACTCTGGATGGGTCCAAACTGGAATATGTGGACGCCTACAAATACCTAGGTGTCTGGTTAGCTTGTTCACTCTCATTCCTGCTTCACATTAACATTCTCCAATCTAAAATAAAATCTAGGATTGGCTTCCTATTCAGAAACAAGGCCTCCTTCACATATGCTGCCAAAAAGACCCTGGTAAAAATGACCATCCTTCCAATCCTTGATTTCGGGGATGTCATTTACAAAACTGCCTCCACCTCTCTCCTTAGAAAGCTAGACGTAGTCTATAATAGTGCTATTTGATTTGTTACCAATGCCCCATTTAACACCCACCACTGTGACCTATATGCATTAGTGAGCTGGCCCTCATTACACACTCGGCGCCTGACCCACTGGTATCACCTAATTTACCAATCAATCCTAAGAAAAAAAAATCCTTACCTGAACTCACTCCTCACCATTGCCTCACCCTCCCGTAATCTGCGCTCATCCAGGTACATCTCCCAGATCACTCCTAAAGCCCACACCTCTCTTGGCCGAAATTCATTCCAGTTCGCCGCAGCTAATGATTGGAACGAGCTACAGAAGACTCTGAAACTTGTGACCACTGTCCCCCTCACTTCCTTTAAATCACGATTATCAGAGCTTCTGCCTAACCACTGCACCTGCTGACCCCCCCCCCTTCACATGTGCACTACCTTTCCCTATTTGATCCATTATCTTAGCATTTTGCCAAATAAGCACCTCTGTATATACTGACTTGAACAGTATTATATTTTTTTGAATATATTATTCACCAACTGTTATTTGCACTGTTACCATTTGCACAGTCATACTAGTGTTAACTTACTCATTGTATTTGCCTGCCACCCTGTATAATAATTCAATCTACCTCTGAATCTCTGATTTCTTTGCACTAATTGTACATGTACTTACATCTACCTCGTTAAATTTTGACTGTATTTTTTTATCTTTATTCCTTACTCTACCCTTTGTGTAATTCTTGTGTATTTGTATTTGTGTGTAACACTGTCTGTACTTGCAACATTTTGCTTTATCTTGGAGAGGTCGCCGTTTGAAATGAGAAATTGTTCTCAATGTGCCCACCTGGTTAGATAAAGGTTAAATAAAACAAAAAATGAGCCTCCCTCTCTCTCTTAAAGATTTTTGTTCTCTCTGTTTTGTCATTTAGTAAACTTTATATATTTCAACCATATTATTCCTTCTCGAGTCTTTTTAACAAGCACTTGGATTCATGTATGGATTGAATAGTGATTGTGTGGCCTATAAGGGAACAACCAGTGATACCCTTGGTACCATCAAATGATATAGCCTATAGCAATGTCATCAGGATACACATACACCTGTAGGCCATGGCCCACCTTACCGGTGACCGCGTTGTGGAATGTACAGTTTACCCACCTCTTTTTTTACCACTACACCTCTGGATATTTTGTACCACTTTGACCATGTATTCAGTGGGATCTGTATGAATGGCTCTTTATCACACAATGAGTAAGTTACTTAGGAGCTCAATGATTTGTAGATCAGTGATTCTTTGCAGTCATTTGTCACTATTGTTAATCTTAATCAGTTACATTGTTTGGTTGGTGCACACCTGGGGCAGAGCAATTGTTTGCCATTTTAGCGTAGTCCATCAATAAGATGTTAATGCGATGATGCATAGCGGCCAACTGCATCTTCAGGTCAGCCACTTCTTCTTCTGGGGTCATTTCTGCACGAATGACACTTACTTGCTGTGCATCTACCTGATTGTTGCCAATGGAAACCAGAAGGCCAACTAGCATGAGGAAGATGGTCTGACCTCGCAGAAGCCCCGCCCATGTCCTCATCCCCTGGGAATCTGATTAGAAATAAAAGAGCGTAAAACAGTAATTATTTTTATGCAGAAAGCAGGTTTAACAAACTCTGAGTTGAAACCACAACTCTGGGTTGATTGATTCTGAATTGTCAAACTCAGAGTTGATAGTTTCAGAACAGGTAGTAGTAGTAATATTTAGTTCAGTCAACTCTGAGTCAAAGCAGCCCTGAGTTAAGCGTGAGCACAAGGATATAAAAAGCCCTCGTCAATGGAACACAGATAACAACGTTCATCATGGCAACAGGAGTAAAAAAGGATCAAACTTCCTTTAAGAAGAAAAGTAAAGAAGAAAAGCAATACCACAGCAGTAGCAAAAGATTGTCTTTGTATGACACTGGGAGCGTGAATGGGTTTATTAGAAATGATTGTAGCATATGTGTCAGCTGGGTGGTCCAGATCATTATCTAGATCATTGACTTCTTGGATCTTTGATAAGAATATGAATGCCATATATGCAGCCAATCACACCTGGAAACCCTGAAATATATGAAATTAACTACTTGGTGCTCCAAGTCTAAAAACCTAATACCAAATAAATTATTTATTTGACCTATATGCAGTTTTCTGGAATTCTTATTTGATGGCTCTTGTCGGTCTGACTTCAGAACACCACAAATGTGTACAGCAGAGGTGGGAATTTACTTGAGTAAAATAGTATTTGAGTACTTTTCTGAGTTCACGTGTTTTTTGCGAAGTCCCTACTTAAGACCAAAATGATCAGGTAAAGGGAGTTCACATCTTACCGGTGACCATGATTGATATTTTCTTTACACTTTCTATTTGTTTTATAGGTCACTGTTAAGATGTCAACTCCCTTTACCCATTTGGTCTTAAGTAGGGACTTCCCAAAACATGTAAACTCAGAAAAGTACTCATGTACTCTTTTACTCAAGTAAATTCTCACCTATGCTGTAAAGTAAATTTTTCAGTTCAAGGGTCACAATACTGAGTGCATGTCCACGTTGAGACAGCTGAACGTTGTGAGGGCTGAGAATATTGTTCAGAATAAAGGATAGATTGTGCAGAAAAATTGTAACACTAAAATATATTCATCAGGGAATGATAAAACATCCAATCAATGTCTGATCACCCTTTCCCAATGGAGATTTCTGCGGAGTACACACTGACAAAAAGAACAGTATCCACTAAATAAATAATAGCCAAAATGTTGTATAATATTTTTTTGTAGATCCAACATGCCAAATCTTTGTACAGTGGGGAAAACAAGTATTTGCTCCACTGCCAATTTTGCAGGTTTTCCTACTTTCAAAGCATGTAGAGGTCTGTAATTTTCATCACAGGTACACTTCAACTGTGAGAGATGGAATCTAAAACACTCTTGGACTTTCCAGCATGACAATTAACCTAAGCACAAGGCCAAGTTGACCCTCCAGTCTCCTGTCCTTAATATCATAGAGCCACTCCGGGGAGATTTAGGGGCGCAGATGGCTCAGTGGGTAGGGAGTCAGACTTGTAGTCAGAAGGTTGCCAGTTCGATTCCCGACTGAGCCAAATGTTGTTGTGTCCTTGGGCAAGACACTTTACCCTAATTGCTCCCAGGTCGTTGCTGTAAATAAGAAATTGATCTTAGTCACCTTACCTGGTTAAATAAAGGTAAAAAAAATCTCAAGCATTGTCACATTAGGTGTTGGTATAGGAGTAAAACCAAGGAGTTGATGCATTCTGTATCTTACAGTGGGTATAGAAAAGTATCACCCTCCTGTAAAATAATCACATTTTGTTGGTCTGCAGTCTAAAATGAAAACGGACAGACACAGTTTTTGTTTCATTCAGCTGTATGTACAACTCATACATCAAAAAAAAGAAATTGCAAATTAAAAAACAGAATCACTGAGTTGGAAAAAGAATCCCCTCCCTCCTAAAAATGACTTGTAAACCCAACCAGGTGTAATTAATCACCTTCTCAATAGCACACAAAGCCAATTGACTTTTAACTATAATCAGCTGTGGTCATTTTGATTAGCTCAGCATGAAATAAGCTTTTCCTGAAGCATTTTTGTCCTTGGTAGTGCAACTGAGGACAACAATCAACTATGTGTGGCAAGGCATTGTCAAAAGATCTATGAAAATAAATTTGTGGACAGGTACAAGTCAGGAGATGGATACAAAAAAATGTCAAAGGCTTTATCAGTGTCTAGAAGCACAGTGAAGTCCATTATTAAGAAGTGGAAGGTATTTGGTACAACATAGACTCTCCCTGGGTCAGGACGTCGCTCCAAACTGGATGAAAGAGCCAGGGGGAAACTGGTCAGAGAGGCTACCAAGAGGCCTGAAGCAGTTGCAGGAATTCATGACAAAGAGTGGTCATTGTGTGCATGTGACAACAATATCCCAAATTCTCCACAAATGTGGCTTGTATGGGAGGGTTGCAAGAAAAAAGCCAGTCCTCAAGAAAGGCCACATGCAGTCACGAATGCGCTTTGCCAAAATGCACCTTGAAGAACTCCACGTTGAAAAAGGTGTTATGGTCAGATGAGACTAAAATGGAATTGTATGGCCTCAACGCCAAGCGATATGTCTGGCAAAAATCCAATACAGCTCACCATCTAAATAACACCATTTCAACAGTAAAGCATGGAGGTGGTAATATCATGTTATGGGGTTGTTTCTCTGCAGCAGGGACTGGAGCACTTGTCAGGGTAGAAGGAGAAATGGATGGGGCAAAATACTGTCAAATTATTGAGGAAAACCTGCTGCTCTCTGCCAGAAAGTTGTCAATGGGAAGAGGATTTACCTTCCAACATGACAATGACCCAAAGCACACAGCAAAACAGATTACACAGTGGTTGAAGGAGAAAAAGGTGAGTGTCCTAGCATGGCCTAGTCAGAGCCCAGACTTAAACCCCATTGAAAATCTGTGGAATGACTTGAAGACAGCAGTCCACAAACGGTCACCATCACATTTAACTGAACTTGAGCAGTTCTGCAAAGAAGAGTGTTCAAATATTGCAACGTCTAGATGTGCAAAGTTAGTAGAGACATATCCCAACAGACTAAAGGCTGTAATTAAAGCAAAAGGTGGTTCAACAAAATACTGAAACAAGGGGGTGATCCTTTTTCCAAATATGTTTTTTATTTTTATTTTTCTGTCATTGGTGTTATATCTTTCCCTTGGATGTTAAAAGTTGCACTAAATACATCTGAAGTAAATACAGCTGAATGAAACAAAAACTGTGTCTGTCTTCATTTCAGGCTGCAAAGCACCAACATGTGATTATTTTACAGGGGGGTTATTCTTTTCTATACCCACTGTATTCAGAACTTAAACTGGCAATAAGGGTGCCTGAAAGACAAAATAGAATACAGGCCTGCCAAGCTAGGCAAATATGCTGTTTCCACAGGCAATGTGAAATAAACATTTAATCCGAAATATAAGGCCTGTTACTCACAGGAAGCATTCATTCTTTAGACAAACTTAGGCCCACCAGTCTCATAACAAATAGTTTGGACACAATGACACAAACAATATCCCACAATTCTCCCCACGTTTTCCTTATATAAGGACCTTGATGCTTAATTCAGGACAGGTGTTTAAACTTGGTGAGAGTAGGAAATGCTGCGAATGACAGCAGTGGCTTAGAAGGCAGGGGATGTCAAGCGCCAGATCCTGGACATGCCAGTAGAGGGGGCTCCAGGATCGGCAATGCTAACAAACATGCGGTTCATGCAAGACGGCCAAAAACTTTACATGACCTGCAGGCATTTTGCCAAGAGGAATGGGCAGCTATACCACCTGCAATATTTTGGGGTCTTGTAGACAACTATTATAAACGACCGCACGCTGTCATTGATACTATGCATCACATTGAGAACTGAGGGTATGCAGACTTTTGAACTGGGGACATTTCATTATTTTCTTTGTTACCATGTTTTTTTTCATGATTATACCATTCTGTTATGACTAAAAGTTTAATATGAATCCCATGGAAAAAAAATTATAATTTTTTCCCTGCTTACTTATGTTTTCTTTGAAAATTGTACATTTATTACCAATTCTCCAGGGGTATGACAACTTTTGAGCACAACTGTAGTGCAGGTTTAAGGTCTTCATATTGGCCTCTCCATTAAGACATGACAACAATTTAAGCATATGGCACTATTTAAAATGTTGACTATATTGTACAGAATATTGTCCAGTTTAACCCCTCATATTCACAATGACTACGATGTAACTCGAGAAACTTCTTGGATGCATTTGTTGTTTGGTTTGGTTGTTTTCAAAGTAGCTTTTTCCCAGTTGAAATTAAAGTTAGCACAGGGTTATTCATGCCTCTGTCTCATTCATCATTAGTAAGAATGAATTCAAAATGTGTTCTTAAAATCCTGAAACCATTATATACAAAAGTCCCCTTAAACAGAAGCCAAGAATATAGTTTAACAACAATTCAAAGTACAGAATTTGAAGTAAAGTTGTTCCAATAATTGACCTTGACACAGTTAAATTTAAAGTTCTAAATATGTACAGTACATGTCTTTTTTGAATGAATAGAAATATAAGATGTTGACATGCCCAAACTTATCCTCCCAACAACAGACCCATATTTTACCTTGGTGATTCTCCATGTTGTCTGTCTACAGTCACTGGTACAAATCCTTAACCTTTGACTATGAAGACTTTCTCGTTTTGATTCCTCTGGTTTCCTCTCTAGCAAGGTGAGTTATATACTAACGTGTAGCGAGAGTGTGTGGGTGTGTGTGTGGGTGTGTGTGTGGGTGTGTGTGTGGGTGTGTGTGTGGGTGTGTGTGTGGGTGTGTGTGTGGGTGGTCAGGTGGATTGAAGTAATGTACCGTTGGACCTAAACCACAGTCAAGTTAAAATGGGGCAATACTGGAAAATCTTTCATGGAATGGAGCTAATGTTGTCATCCACAGTTTAATCAGTACATGCTCAATAAAGCAAACAAATTGCAACTTTAGAATTTTCAAGGTCATACTGTATCAGTCAGTCCATGCTTGAAAGTTTGTCTTATCTTTTTGCATAAATATGTCGTATTAACTATGTTAAATATACAGACCTGTTAAAAGGCAATGTTTCCTAATATTCTGTCTTTTTGTGTATCGATTTCATAGATAATTTCAGTGGGTTAAAATAAAATAGAAACAGTATTATTCACTACTTGCTTCCTAACAGAGTCATCATTGGACAGTCACATCAGAAATCCATGAGCAAAACTGACATATGCATCAACTGACTTTAAATTTATATTTAGATAACTGTATATTTTGCAAGGATTTAGAGTTTAAGATAATAACTCTTACATTACAGGCCTCAACTGTTTGTGATGTAAAACTTGTCATCATTGATTTTTTTTACTATTGCAATTTGGCATAAAATTGGATCCCGAAAGACCAAATAAATAATCATTAACTAGAAAGCGTAAAGCAAATCAAACCAAGACAGAGATGAAAACACTGCTAATACATTATCGCATAACATAATACAGCACAGGGCTGCGCTTTGTCACCAATCATGTTTGTAGTATTTAAGGATATCGAGGCGTAGTCAGGGTGGGGATGGGTTGCAGTTCGATGGGCTGAAGATCTGCTTTTTGCAGATGATGTGGTCCTGATGGCCTCATCGGACTGTAACCTTCAGCACTCACTGGATTGGTCGGCAGCCGAGTGTGAAGCGGCTGAGATGATGTTCAGCACCTCTAAATCTGAGGCCATGGTTCTCAGCAGGAAACCGATGGAGTGCCTACTCCAGGTAGGGAATGAGTCCATACCCCAAGTGAAGGAGTTCAAATAACTTGGGGTCTTGTTCACGAGTGAGGGGACAATGGAGCGGGAGATTGGTCGGAGAATCGGCGCAGCGGGGCGGTATTACACTCAATATATCGCACCGTTGTGATGAAAAGAGAGTTGAGCCAGAAGGCAAAGCTCTCAATCTACCGGGCAGTTTTTGTTCCTACCCTCACCAATGGTCATGAAGGCTGGGTCATGACCGAAAGAACGAGATCCAGGGTACAAGCGGCCAAAATGGGTTTCCTCAGAAGGGTGGCTGGCATCTCCCTTAGAGATAGGGTGAGAAGCTCAGTCATCCGTGAGGATCTCAGAGTAGAGCCGCTGCTCCTTTGCGTCGAAAGGAGCCAGTTGAGGTGGTTTGGGCATCTGGTAAAGATGCCCCCTGGGCGCCTCCCTTGGGAGGTGTTCCAGGCACGTCCAGCAGGGAGGAGGCCTCGGGGAAGACCCAGGACTAGGTGGCAAGATTATATCTCCATCCTGGCCTGGGAACGCCTCGGGATCCCCCAGTCGGAGCTGGTTAATGTGGCTTGGGAAAAGGAAGTTTGGGGTCCTCTGCTTGAGCTGCTGCCCCCGTGACCCGATCCCGGATAAGCAGACGTAAATGGATGGATGGATAATACAGCACTGATGCACTATTCTATAAATGAGATAAATAGCCCTAGTTGTGTTAATGTTTTAACAACCCCACAAACTCTCAGATGCAATCTTGACAAATCAGTCCACCCAATTTTGAAAAAATTGTGTCTTCAACACAACAAGATAGTGGTCAGGGAGAAATCAGGGCAAAATAACAATAGATTTGGGAATGTTGAGTTACGCCAGATGTCAAATTTGAACAATATTGACTTTGATCAAGTAGGTGATTTAGCTACTTTCTATACACTCATTATGGAAAGTTCGGATAATTTGATACTTACAGCTTCAGAGTTTGTAAGAGGTCCTGGTGATCGGTTACAAATAGAGATGTTTGGTGAATCATTGGTCACCCCTGTATATGTGACCATGAGAACTGATGGACACTGCCATAATCAATTCAAGAACACAAGGCAATGTCCTGACTGTAAGCGTATATGCTATTATGATTTCTGTTACAATCAGCACAGAGTTTTGAAGTTGCAACAGAGTACAGGTAAATAGGTCAGCCAGTGTGATCGGAAGAAATATTGTTCTGGTTGTGGTTTTCATTACAAAACATAAACGTGCGGCTAAAATGTGTCACAACTGTGGGGTGGAACTGACTAGTGAGATGAAACATCAATGTTTTATACAACCTGGAAAACCGGATGAACCCAGAGGAATGGTATATTGTTTATGAAATTGAGACCATGGCGGATCCTGTGAATGGTTTGCACAAGGACAATTTTGTATGTCCAATAAGCTTTGATAGTGACTGATGGTGTGCATCTAGGGAACACTGTGTCGCTGCTTTTCTTAGAAAGTTTTGACAACCAAAGTATAGTGACTACCCGTTTATAGTAGTCAAATCAAAAGGATTCGATGGTTATATCTTGATGGAGTATCTTGTTAAAAATGGCATCACACCGACAGTCATTTCTAACAGTAGCAAACACATGATTTTCACAGATGATACATTCAATCAGAGATACATTACAGCCACTGTTCCAATGAAATTGCCCGCCTTTCCATCAGCTTTGAGATTTTCTGATCAAAAAAAGAAATTTCCCATTGAAATTTTCAACCGTCCATCTCAGATTTTCTCCCAAATTACAATCTCAGGAAACTATTTTGAAAACATGAAATACATTATATGCCAAAATATTTGGAGTGTTTTTACGTTTCAGCTGCACGTTTTGCCATTAGGCTATATTCATACTTCTATTACGTGGCCCCTGCACATTTCGTTTAGCAGATTCATGCAAGAAAATTCCACACATTCCATAGTGTTCAAATTATATTGCAACATTCATAGATAAGGTTAGGCATGAGAATACTAACGGTTAAAGTTAGGCATGAGGTTACTAACAGTTAAGGTTAGGCACGACATTACTATCAGTTAAGGTTAGACATGATTTTACTGAGGTTAAGGTTAGGATTAAGGTTAGGGTTAACATTACAAAAAAACAGACAATCTCTTGGTGTACATCTGGAACACTGTGTAACTGCTATTCTTAGAAAGTTTCGACAACCAAAGTGTAGTGACTACCTGTTTATAGCACACAAATCAAAAGGATTCAACGGTTATATCTTGATGGACTATCAACAGTCATTGCACCAACCTTAATGGCAACAGTCATTGCTAACGGTAGCAAGCTCATGATTTTCACAAATTATACATCAGAGATACATTGACAGCCACTGTTTCATTCCAATTAAATTGGCCCCCTTTCCATCAGTTTGGGCTTTTCTGATCAGAAAAAATGAAATATCCCATTGAAAATGTTAATGTCCTGAGGAGCATTATTATGATGAAGGCTAGAGAAAAACTTTTAAATGGTACCAAACTGTTTCCACAAAACCTTTATCATAAAGGTTGACATAAGAGAATACTGTATAAATGATGTTGTGATCTTGGGAGAGGCATGTATGCGATACAGAAAAGAGTTCCTGGAACGTGGTGCTGTTGACCCTTTCCACTCGTTTACGATTGCTTCAGCATGTATGAAAGTATTTTGCAACAAAAGACTTTCAGTGATTCCTCAACCTACGTATTCATGGACTCCCTTTCAGGTAGAGACAGTGACCCTTAGGATAAATGGCGTCTGGAATCAGGTCTATTGCGCAATCCCATGGTCGATAAGGAGGGAGGACAGATGCGTGTTCTTTAGAGAACACCATATGGAACTGGTCATAGATAGGTCATAGACAGTATGTAGGTTGCGGGTTGTGGATGGCACTTCCCCCCCATTGTGGCTAGAGCTAACCTAGGGGCTCTTGCTGAGCCCAAATATAGCTCTTCCTCCGAATCGGACGCAGAATCGTCGGAGGAGGGGATAGGACCTCCCAGGGATTATGAAAGCCGCCACGGTGCACCTCAATGTCCCTTACCCGCCCGCTGTACAGGTAGATGTAACGTGAACGTGGGGAGGCAGTCACTACTACAACAAAAAGGGCTTGCCTCGACTGGACCCCTCCCTTGCTGCCGACCTTGCCAAGGGTTTGTCTGTGTGGCAGGCAGACAAGAGTCCACTGCAGAGGGAAGCTAAGGACAGAGCTAGGGCTACACCTTGTTCGCCCAATCTGTGGGTGCGGCTTACAATGCTGCACTTATTTGCTCTGCAATTTCCTCTCTGACGCTGGGAAGGGATTCCCTGACCACGCAGGACATTGAGGAGATGGGCAAGGCCACGTGTGCTGTCTCTAAGATGGCTGAAGCGGTGCCTATTTGCTCATGAAGGGGCCTGGCTGTCCTGTATGCCGCCGAGTGACACCTTTGGCTGTCCAGCACGGCGGTATCAGACAGCCAGAAGACCACAGCTAGGGTAGCTAGGGAGAAGGAGGACAGGAAGGCCCTGAAGAATTCCTTCCCATTGCAGCGGCGCTACTCTTCACCTCTGTCAACATCTTCCAAACCTCGGCCCCAAAGACACAGCACAGTCATAATTGCCCCGGCTTGTGCCAGAGAAGGAGAGGGAGGAAGAGACCCACTCAACGCCAGCCAGCGGAACTAGCCGCAGAACCTGCACCAGAACTGAGACCTTTGACCAGCAGTCAGCAGCATCCCACCAGGCCACTGGCTCGCACCTGGACATGTCAGCATGCATGGAAGAGATGTCGTCAATGAGAGGGGGACTCCTTAGCGAGGGTTTCTCCGACCTCAAGGGACCTTTCAATAAATGCACTGAAAGCTACCCCTTGTGTCTGTCCGCCTGCCATACTGTCCCTCCGGCAAAGAGGAAAGAAGCTCATTCTGTGCTTGGTGTTAGTACTGTGTCTAGTCAGGATTCTGTACACCCCAGCCAACCTAGTGTTTCCACTTAGTGGAAAACACTGAGTTTGGTTTAACATTCGTCTTGTGTTGAAAACACTAGTGAAGGGGAGGTATCGAAACCTATATACCTCATTAATAAAGGGTGTACTTCCTCTCTGTTTGACCCTGCAAACAAGTCAGACAGGTCTTATCGCCTCCCTTTCGCAGCCCCCTCTATGCACCGAATTGCTAGCTAAGGGAGGCGTGAGGCAGGCTGCTCGCCCACTCTCTCCATTTTATCACAAATTGCAAGAGAGATGTATCGTTCCAGCCTGGCTAAACTGAACACTGTTAAAAGGCTATGCCCTTCAGTTTCGACCCCGACCCCACCGTTTCAGGGAATCAGGAAATAATTATGTTATCCCCCAGCAGGAGAGAAAAGGAACTCTAAAAGGAACTCTTTCATCTTTTGGAGAGATAGGTTTTAGAGTCCCTATCGGGAGTGAGGACACAGCCTATATACTCTCTACTTCCTGGTCCCAAAGAAGTGTGGGGGAGTGAGACCAATCCTGGACCTGAGGGTCTTGAACAGCCGGCAGGCCAACCGTTGTCGGATCCCTGCTCCAACGTACGCCTCAGTAGACAAGGTCTGGCTATCGTCACAGAATGTCCCTGTCCCGCTAGCTCCAGTCCCGATTCCTTGGCCCCTTTGTCATCGACTGTCTTGTCAACCGTTTGTCTGTCAAACTCCGTCTTGCCCCATCTATGAAGATCCACCCTGTGTTCCACGTGTCTTGTCTTAAACCCGTCCGTCTCTGTCAGGGCTTGCGGCTTAACTTTATTCCTCCCCGTCCCAGTACCGTCCCGAACTCCAATTTCAACCGTCCCAAACTGAACTTCAACTGTCCCAAAATTGAAATACTATTTTTCAATGTTTTAATACACCAACATTACTCTAGATCATTTGCAGTTCTTCAAAATTGATTTGTGTGTGATTTGTGTGTGATTTGTGTGTGATTTGTGTGTGATTTGTGTGTGATTTGTGTGTGATTTGTGTGTGATTTGCAGATCTGAAGCAAACAGACATAGCATCCTGTTTGGGGTCAGTGTTTTGATAGAAATGTATACCTTCATTCAGGAAGGTTGCATTAAATTTATCAGAAATTATAGGCAAAAAATGATCAATTACTAATGAGCTATGTAGTAGTTTTGATCATTAGGACACTGCAGAAATGGCAGCTGAAAATGGTGCTTTGCAGTTGTATGTGAATAATTGATTATAAATCAGTCATTTCCAACAGACATATTTAACACTGGGAATGTCTTGAATATATAATTCTATGAAATATAAAATTCTATGAAAGTACAGAACCTTATCACATAATTAACGTTTTCTTAATGACCAAAAACACCAAGCCCAAAAATATGTTTCTCTTTCTATGACAGCAAAAAGTTCACAAGAGAAAAATAGTATTAAAATGGGAATTACTTAACAGAAATTCAGAAGCATCAATGACATCAACTAAAAATAAAAAACATTGTATTGTATGGCACCCACACCCAGCTTGAACACCCATTGCCTACCTTTAGAATATAATTTTTTTACCATTGTCTAAATTAGATATTTTTTTTGGATAGTTAGTCCATTATATTTATTATTACATCATGCTGGCTGAACTATAGCAGCTGTCAGTAAAGAAGAAACTGTTGCTGAAGTTTCTTTAAAATGCCCTTTGTATATAAAATGCTGTGTATTTCGAGCCCTGGTCTCTGTCCTCTGTTGGCCCCTCCACCTAGACCTCTGCCTCCACGCCTCATAGATGGTGGCCCGTCTACACGGTTCGCCGCCTCCTGGACTCCCGGCGCCGGGGTCGTGGGGTCCAGTTCCTTGTCAACTGGGAGGGGTATGGACCCAAGGAGAGGAGCTGAATCCTCCGTCGGCACATCCTAGACATTTCCCTGTTCCGGGAGTTCTACCGCCGGCGTCCGGATGCTCCAGGTGGTCCGCGGGGTGGTGTCCTTTGGGGGGGTAATGTCATGAATCCACCCCCCTGAACTGTCTTCCATTCTCCTTTTGTGTGCCTTCCCTCTATTCTGGTATCCCTTGTGTGTGTGTCTGGTTTGTTTTGTGTTTGTATGTCTGTTCCAGTCCACTGAGTCACCAGTTCCCTACACACACCAAAGGCACCTGTTCTTGAGCACCAGTCCCCAGCCCTAATCATCACCTGCAACTGCTGATCTGCCACACCTGGGCTGATTGCTGCTCTCCCTATATAAGGATGTCACAGTGCTTTTGAGAAATATGTGTAGACTGCATTTACCACATCAAATTACATTTTTTTATCCAATTGTGTTGTAGTACTCGAGACCGATCTTGGTCTCGAGACTGGTCTCGAGACCACTTTTTGATGGTCTCGGTCTTGTCTCTGACTCGACCGCAGTTGTACTTGGCTCTTGTACTTGGCTCTTGTACTTGGCTCTTGTCTCTATCTCGGACATTGAGGACTCAGGACTTTTTTCAAGAGCAGTCAAGACCATAACTGTGGAAATATCACTAAATTGCCAGTATATCGTCAAATTATTTTGTTAACATCTTTGCTTTTATTGGATGTAAAACGTACTGATTCAAATCCAATCAATTACGTGACTAATTATGTATTTTTGTTACCGATTTCACCCATCCCCGCCCCCTTTCACTTGCACTCCCAAGAAAGTTGTGGTTGTCTGGGAGCGGGAGAAGATGTCTGCAAAATCCTCAGTAATACAATTCGGCTACAAAAATCATAAAGAATATATTTGTAAAACAACATCCAGAAGAAAGCATACAGCTTCTTGTAAATACTGTAGTGCTCCAATTTCAGAGACGGTGGGGACTACGTCAAACTTTTATCGTCACTTAGAAAGGAAGCACAAAGAAAGGTAAGCTATGTGTAAGAGTGATGTTAGCAAAGCTGGCTAGCTAACGTTAGCAACCTGCCTCGGATGGGGATTGAAAACCGGTTCCACTCGAGAACCGGTTCTAACAGAGCCATATACACTCACCTAAAGGATATTACGAACACGATACTAATACTGTGTTTGACCCCCTTTCGCCTTCAGAACTGCCTTAATTCTATGTGGCATTGATTCAACAAGGTGCTGAATGCATTCTTTAGAATTGTTGGCCCATATTGATAGGATAGCATCTTGCAGTTGATGAAGATTTGTGGGATAGACATCCAGGGCACGAAGCTCCCGTTTCACCACATCCCAAAAATGCTCTATTGGGTTGAGATCTGGTGACTCAAGGTTGTGTGTGTTGTGGCTTCAAAAATGCTTTGCTGCATACCTCGGTTGTAACGATTGGTTATTTCAGTCAAAGTTGCCCTTCTATCAGCTTGAAGCAGTCGGCCCATTCTCCTCTGACCTCTAGCATCAACAAGGCATTTTCTCCCACAGGACTGTCGCATACTGGATGTTTTTCTCTTTTCACACCATTCTTTGTAAACCCTAGAAATGGTTGTGCGTGAAAATCCCAGTAACTGCGCAGATTGTGAAATACTCAGACTGGCCCGTCTCGCACCAACAACCATGCCACGCTCAAAATTGCTTAAATCACCTTTCTTTCCCATTCTGACATTGAGTTTGGAGTTCAGGAGATTGTCTTGACCAGGACCACACCCCTAAATGCATTGAAGCAACTGCCATGTGATTGGTTGAGTAAATAATTTAATTAATGAGAAATTAATGGATCCTAATAATCCTTTAGGTGAGTGTATAAGGCATCTTTGTAAACAGTACGGCTCTGGGTTCTAAGTTTTATGAACCATCGATATTGTATGCCCACAACGTTAACGAGTCCTCTTATCAATGCTCCTGCTCCAAAGTGAATGTTTGTCCTGTCATAGTCTTATTTGATCGATGAGTAATGTAGACAAACTGCTGCGCGTGTGTAGCTAATGTTAAGTTACATCGACCTTAGCTAATGTCATCTGCATACAGCTCCCGACATTAAAGCTACGCATCGAGGTGATGCTACCTCGTTTGGGTGAGAGAGCTAACCTAGAGATATGAACAAAGAGTGTTCGACTGAGTAATGCGCCTCAACTTATATGAGAAATGATTAAATTAAGTAGGTTATTGTATGGCACATGGCACGTTACTTTCAGAGAACTAATTTTTAAGTTCAATTTACAGTTGCAGATCAAATACATAACTTTTTACCAGCACACACTCTCTGGCTCATACCATATCAATCATTTACTTCCTTGTTTACCTGTTTGAAAAATGTGATGGCCAAAATACTATTGATTTATATTGTGTTTATTTTTGATGAAACTGCTCTCAATTAAATCAATTTTGTACTTTTATAAATCACATGCAGTTAGGATACTGACTTTCCGACCTCTTTGTATTAGATATCTTTTGTTGCTTTGATTACAAATAAAAGCTATAAAAGACTCTTACTTACAATAGTTATTCCTAAACATCAACATTTCACATATAATTACTGTGTTCATTACAATACACAGCTTTTCTGCATTTTAAATGTAGAATGTTTGGCAGTTTTTTACACATTTACCTATGTGGTTTTGAAAAAAAAGGATTGTTGTTGATTTAAGAACAACATAACTTTATGTATTGTTTATAAAAGGCGAAGAAAAGTGAAGACTTTAGTGATGAACAATGAATAATTGTTTTGCATTCCGTACTAAATGATGGAAGTCACCCAGGAGTATTGAATAAAGATGGTTAAGTTTATTTCAGCTTTGAGTGTTTAATATTTATGTGTTTTTATGGGAATTTGAGAAGCTCTTTTGATCATGTTTCACATTTTATTGTGTCATGTAGTGTGGGGGCGCTGGTCTTGGTCTTGACTCGGTCTCGCCCTCCCTCGGTCTTGGTCTCGGCCCCGAAAAGTCTTGGTCTTGTCTCGGTCTCGATACACTCTGGTCTTGGTCTTGTCTTGGTCTCGGGTTAGGTGGTCTTGACTACAGCACTGGTATCCAATATAACATAGACATAAGGTGTTAAACACGTGCTTAGTTTTTGTCGAAAAACCACACAATTCAAGACACAGCCCTGCCTGTGTCATGTTGTGGTGGATAGTTGAGAGAGGAAGACCCAAAGGCAGGCAGGTCATCGTTTACTATAATTCCAAAGTTCCAGGAATGTACATGCAATGTATTTCAGATGAAATGGAATAAAGCGAATGCACACATAACATAAGTAGCTACATGTTCATGCAGTGACACTGCAACATACCATATTAGACCGCATGCATAAAACCTTTAAACATTTACATCACACTTACAGATAGTAGCTCCCGGATACCTTCTTAACCAAACCACTTAATGTAAGGCAAAAAAACACAACTTCTTCGAATAGAGCAGTTGAAGGCACACAACCATAACAGGTTCTCACGAACACAATGACCAACACCTCTCTCTAGTCTGGGCTGTATATATCAAACCAGGGACGGTTCTACACGGGGGCCTACAGGGGCCAGTGCCCCTGTAAAATGGTCCTGGCACCCCATGTGCCCCCCCCTGAGCTGACTGAATAATAAAAAGAAAATGAAAAACATTTATCTAAATATTACGATTTTAAGCGCTAGGCCCAAAATATGGTCCTCTGATTAAACACTAGCCCCACCTTGGCCCCCCTTAGTAAAATTTGTCTAGAAACACCACTGTATCAAACGCTAACTATCTAATCAAACATGGATGTATGTAATCCTTAATCTAACCGCAGTGGGCCCTGGCAGTAGTGGAGCAGGGGGCCCTGGGACAAATGGAGCAGGGGGCCCTGGGACAGGTAGTCCAGGGGGCCCTGGAATCAACAGAGCAGGGGGTCCTGTCGTCAGCGTAGCAGGGGGTCCTGACGTCAGCGTAGCAGGGGGCCCTGTCCTCAGCCTAGCAGGGGGCCCTGTAGTGAGTGTGGCAGGGGGCCCTGCTGTGAGCATAGCAGGGGACCCTGGCATCAACGGAGCAGGTAGCCCTGATAACAGCAAATCAGGAGGCTCTGACGTTAGCAGATCAGGGGGCCCTGACGTCATCAGAGCAGGGGGCCCTAACGTTATTGGAGCAGGGGGCCCTGACATCAGCGGAGCAGGAAGCCCTGGTATCAACAGAGCAGGCTGGGCAGGGTCATCACTGTATTCAGGTGGGGGAGGCAAAACCAGGCCTCCAGGTCCATTAGGGACCGTTCGGTATTTATGGAAGGGACCACTGGAGGAAAATGGGGGAGGGTCATATCTTTTTATTCTTTGTTTTGGGGAGGGTCACCCATTATTTTTTATCTGTGTGAGGGGGTCACCCAACTTTTGTATTCATGAAAACAATACAATTTCAAAGTGGCTTGTTTGGTGCATATTTTTCAATGTAGATCTCAGTCTCTGCCCCCCATCTCTAGCAGATTGGTCTGGCCCAACAAAATTGCACCATCCCCTACCCCCATGATGCACGGTGCACCACACCTGACCCTACCCGCACGATTACACAGGTGGGCCTATTGTGAACCACAAGCTAAAACTCTTGTGAATGCGCACAGTTTAAGAAAATGAATCACAACGAGCTGAGGACGAAAACACGGGCCGCCAGCTCGAAGCACAAAACCTAACAGTTTCACTCCAGACACTGTCGGGTGAGGAAACAATAAATAAATTAGATGTTTTTAATGATGCGCCTAAATCACGAGGAGTCAAGAGGGTTTTGGAGGAGTTGCTGGTACCCTATGAAGACAAGCCATGTGGTGTCTTGGACATGGATTTTGCCTTTGAACTGTTTGCGTCATTTTTCGAGAGACAAACAGTCGAAAAAGAATGGTTCCGGGACTGCATACTGAATACCAAATATGGGATACCAGTTTTAATATACAGTTGAAAAGGCAAACAGTGGGTAATATTGGACGACGGGTCGGCGTCAATGGAGAACATTTTGCTGCAACTTGTGAAGGAGGACGAAAAACATGACCAAGACATCGAGGACGTCAAAAATGAAACGGTAAAGTTTGGTTTTGAGCTACTATGCATATGTGTTTTATTGAGGTTTAAATTTGCGATTGGAGCGCAGTATCACAGAACAGAAGTGTTAGCCTAGTTTACATGTGCTTGGAGTGCAGTATCACAGAGCAGATGAATAGGCCCTGTCGCCTAGCCTATAGTTTTACAATAAGTCAATGTATCAGTTTTATCCATACCAAGTATCACACCCTAATACAACGTAAGTGTTGCACTGCATTCATACAATACTCACTATTGATATTGTTATTCTCCACTAGATACACAGGCTCATTGAATCAATGACCAATGGGTATGATCAAAGGGTTGCCACTGCTTGTTAGTCTGTGCTGGAAAAATGCATGGCATGACTACCATGAGAGCGAGACAACTCTTGCAAGATCTTGAAGAACGACTGGACAAGTGGGAGGCCAGCAAATCAGCTGCAGAGGTCTTTGTTTCCAAGAGGCTTGATCACCGCATAGAGAACCTGGAGGCCAGGGTTAAAGCTTTGACGGAGCAGATACAAGTAGCTTCCAGAAGATGGACTCCAGAAAGAGTTGGTGATCTAGAGAATGAGAGGAGCTTTCTGCAGGAGTCATTAGGGAATGTGAAAAAACTGAAAGTGAGTAGCCTACTTCTTCAGAGACATTTAAAGCGGAATAATCAGCACCATTTCATAATGATGCCCATTGAGTGTAATGTGTTGACATTCACTACAGCTTAAATTTTTTGAGTGTGTTTAGAATTACATTGATGCAAGATAATGACCTGTTGTGGTATTAAGCATTTGTACTATGTTCTATGTACAGGCAGCTGAGACACCGTACACGAGACAGCGTTTGAACATTTGTAATATTTTCTATGTACAGGCAGCTGAGACACCGTACACGAGACAGCGTTTGAACATTTGTACTGTTTTCTATGTACAGGCAGCTGAGACACCGTACACCAGACAGCGTTTGAAACAAGCTGTGAAAAGAAAGGCAGACCAGATTGCTGAAGAGGAACGCATTAAGAAGTGGGCACGAGGTGAGGGTCACAACCATGATGGATGAGAGGTGGTTGGCTAAGTGTATAGGTAAGTAAATAACATGCATATTTGTTTTTATCCTAATAAATGTAAACCTTTATCATTATACTCTTTTATAGTAAATAATGCCTATTGAAAACTATTAATGGGAGACTTGGTGACCAGGATTTTTGTATTCTCTGCTATTTTCAGGGGACAAATCTACTGTTCATGGTCGTCAGCATGAAAGTGTACTCTGAACCCATCATAAAGTGAATTCCCGGGATCTGCTGAAACTGGTAAACTACAGAAGGCTGAGACGAGGACTGCCGTTGATTCGTGCTGTGACCACAGTGCATTGCAGAGCAAGAGCAAGATGTCTGAAATCCCTGTAGAGCAGGAGACATGTACGTCTCAATATACATTTTTTAATAGGGCTTTATTTTGTGTGTGTGGGTCAGTGCCTGTGCGTGTGTGGGTCAGTGCCTGTGCGTGTGGGTGGGGGTCAGTGCCTGTGCGTGTGGGTGGGGGTCAGTGCCTGTGCGTGTGGGTGGGGGTCAG
>JACXGM010014597.1:7954-22129 GCA_016801145.1 Umbra pygmaea
TGTGTGTGTGTGTGTGTGTGTGTGTGTGTGTGTGTGTGTGTGTGTGTGTGTGTGTGTGTGTGTGTGTGTGTGTGTGTGTGTGTGTGCGTGCGTGTGAGCGTGCGTATGCACACATGCACGCGCACGCATACGTGTGTGTGTGTGTGGAATGCAGCTGGCGGCCGTCTCTCTCCTGTGGTAATGTAAACCAGCTGTGCCATTCTGGGGCCCGATGTGCTCCAACAGATAACACAGAGCCTTTGTACCCCCGCTCTGTCCTGACTGACATTCTCCCTCTCTTGGCCCATCCCTCAACTCTGTCTGTCTGAATTTCCTCATCTGCCTGCCTGCCTGTATGTATGTCTCTCTGTTTTTACATCTCTGACTCTGTCTCTCTCCTTCCTAAAGCTCTGCTTTCTCTCTCCCCAACCTCCCATTGGCCCCACCCATTTGCCCCTCCCATTCTCCCTCTTCAGTCACTCGTCCATTCCCCTTCCTCTCCCAGGAGCAGCATCAGAGTGCAGAAAAAGCAGATTCTCACACTCAAACGCTACCAGGCAGGGTAAAACACAAACGCACCCCCCCCCCCCAGAATTAACTTAAAATGGACCGCTCCAAAACAATTAACAAACGGGCCTGCAAACAGAACCTTGTGGCACTCCCCTATCGCAGAGCCTTTTGGTATATCGCCAGTTAGAAATGAGAAATGTCAGGGTAGTCATTGTTTCGCTTGATGTACAGGGAGACCGAAAGTCAGTATGACATTTACAAGTATTATTAATTAATAAATGCCAAATTAATTATTAATACATTATATTAGACTCAAATAAAGAGAGAAAAATAAAACTAAAACCATTTGATAAGTGCCTAAAACTCAATATGTCCTCCATGTTGCCTATACAGCACCTCCCTGCCTCCCTCAACATTCCTTAGTCAGAATAAACAACCCTGTTTAGGATGGCATTTTAATGCCTTTGGGTGGGAAGACGTTTAACAGGGTGAGGATATAAGGTCCACACACACAATCCACACACACACAGACCACACACACAGTCCACACACGGTACCCACACACATTCCATACACACGTACAGTCCACACAGAAAAACCCTTTAAGCCAGTGCGTGGGTGAGGGATATTCCAGCGGTGCCACCAACAAAAGCTGACAAAATCGTACCTCTTAACTACTTTACCAATAATTGCTTATCACATTCCACTGTACTCAAGCCAGTTAGTTAGTTACCCAGGAAACATATAAAGGACACGCTACACTAACTTAGCAACGGCACGTATGATATTGGGGCAGAGCTCTGAAATCACAGTAGCAAACACAGCCAACCTGTTTCTCTGACTATATGACATGGTGTCATGGAATGACATTCCCCATATTTAGCGATGGCTACTTAACCTTGGCGAAGGCGTTTACCTTCACCTTTTAGAGGAAAGTGGTTAACGTATAGAGAGCCTTTTACTGTATTAGTGGGTGAATTCATTATGTGTGGACATCGCAAGGCTGCACATTCCACTCTCTGCCGTGCTCCTCCGTACGTGGAGCCAGTGAAAAGAAGCACACAGAAGAAGACAAATGGTAAGGAGTAACGCACACACGCACGCACGAACACACGCACACAAACAGTTCATTTTCTCTGAAGACAAATGGTAAGGAGTAACGCACACACGCACGCACGCACACAAACAGTTCATTTTCTCTGAAGACAAATGGTAAGGAGTAACGCACACACGCACGCACACAAACAGTTCATTTTCTCTTCAGTTCTCTACAATCTCATTTATAACTTTAAATTAACCTCTTCTGAAAGGCAGGAAAAACACAAAATGTGTGTGTGTGTGTTAGCTTATGGTTGTGTGCCTGGTATGAATGTGTGTGTATGTGTTGAGTACCAAAATAAGTATTCCTCAACCCCTTCAATCGGATGCTTTTTTTCAATCACATGCAGCCAAAACCATTTTTAAATTCAATACACATTTCAAATTCACAACACATTTAACATTCACCACTTATTTAACATTCACAACACATTTAACATTCACCACATATTTCACTTAAAAGATATGGACACAGAAAGCTAATATAGACCAAGGCTTGGTCAACCAGAATCAATAACTAGAGCAAAGATCATGGCAAATCTAAACACATTTTAAGTCTTCATTCTGACCAGGGGCTTCATTTGTTATATTTACAGTTGCAAAGGTTTGAGCGTTTAATTAAAATAACATAGCATAAAGATACAGCAAAATAATGCATCCATTTGGCAAAAATCAATATAAGCATTGGATATAGTGGTAAGTGAGCCATAGAAATAAAATATATATATCGCCAAGTCGGTCCGATTCTCAACAACCTGCTCGTTCAACACAAAATAATTTGGTGTATTCACACGTGTTGAGGCTACACATTAATCAACTATATTCCCTCTAATGACTTCAAAGGCCAACACAAGGAGTTGCTGGAGAGCAACGTGACAAGTACCTACCCGACCACCCAAGGAGCACTGTTCCAATTTACAACGCCCCATGCTGGAGCCCTGTGTATCGTTGGAATGCCGCAACTACGATACAAACTTTGACTGCTGTGATGCAGCGACTTAGACCACTGTGCCATGTGGAGGCCCCGATTGTATATCTATGGATTAAGTTATCTTCTGTGTGGGTGGTGGTGCGTCTGTGACCATTAACCACAGAGGGAGGTGACCACAGAGGGAGGTATACCTGTAGGGATCAAATTACCCTAGACTAGCATGTGTAGAGTAAATGAAGACAGACTCTAAACACTTACACTCCTGGTCAGATGTTTTAGAATACCTGTGTTTTCAGAAAGGCTTCATCATTAGGACACTGAATTGATGGCTGCTGAAAATGTGTCTTTTTCCTTTTTTCCGTTGATTGTGAATAATTATCAGTAATTGCTAACAGTGATAGAAATTTGCTAATGAATCCTCACATGTGCAGCAAAATTAACTAACGCAGCAGGCACCTCAGATCTCTGTATCAACTCTCAACTGGAACATCAGCACTACCAACCAGAGTCCAATACTCCCACTAAAATGAGAACTCCACCCCCACACAACCACAACTGTCACCACTATCAACCTGCATTTGCAACTCATGTACCATACTCTGTGGCGGCCAGTCGCACCACTGATTAACAAAAAGCTAAATGAATACATACAATTCGCGGCCACCTTACAACCTGTTACACATCTGATGGGTTAGGGAAGGCCATGGCTGTGCAGAAGAGAAATGGAAGACTGCAGTTGTTCAAAGTTGGTTTAAAGCCTGTTTTACGTTAACATCCTCTGCAACTTTTAAGCCAAACTGACTCGATGTTGGAAACAGATATTGCCGCCAACAATGACACCAACCAGCGAGGCGTACTGACAAGGAGCCGTCAAGCAGGAATAGTAACCATTTTGGAAGAGAGAAGATGTTGTTTTGACTTCTGACATTTTTTTGTTTCTCCCGCAAACCTCCCTTCACTTATCCTGAGGGGAGGGGATTATTTTGGGAACCCCTTAACATGGAGTGATATAAAGAAAACAATAGGAAGGCACAGAGGTGCCAGACAACTAAAAACACAAACAAAATGAAGGGGTTTTCAAAAACCCAAATTCCTCCAGCTGCTGTTGTAGATATGGCTTCTTCCTGTCACCCAGTGCTTAAAATAGATAGCAAAGCAACAAGTCTCAAAAAACACTTTAGACCACAGAACTGAAAGAAGACAGAGAATAAGAAATGCCCTCTGTCAATAGCAATGAGGCCCACACAAATATACAGGATCCATATATCCTGGGCCTGGTAACAGTTCTCTTAAGCGTTAGGTCACTGAAAGTTATGTAACATTCTGGATATCAGAGGTCTACTCTGGACCAACTTGGAAATGTTAGGAATTTTAAAAACAATTATGCAATGGTTGTTACAAGCCTATGCCTAAAGGGAATGGCTTTCGATGGAAATTGTGTCTTGATGGTTGATGTTCAACTAAGAACTTGTTGGTTAAAGCAAAGGAACTGAGGTATTAGAGAGAAAGAGCAAAACTGGAAGTGCAGAAAAACAAACAGGAAAGAAAAGGAGAGTGTTAACAAGCATATTACTTCGAGATGGAGGACAGCAGTTTTTCAGTCAATTTTACAGGGGGGTGATTCTTTTCTTTACCCACTGTATAGTGGACCGGGACCACTATTTAGTAAAATAATATATATTATTATTTTAGTCCTGGTGGTCAGAAGACCAGAGACTGCCTCTCGCTCTACTGCACATTCCCTTCAACATTCCACCACACAAGGAGGCGGCTTGAAGTACTTCCTGTTTGGCTCACTTTGTAAAACACATGCACACGCGCCCAGCACACACACAGTGGTGTAAAAATAAGCACTTGACGTGTGTGTGTGTGTGTTTATCATTGGTTTAATTTTATTTATAGATTGGGGGAAGGTGTAGTCGACTGAGGTACAGTGCTGCTAGCTTGGAGGTATGAACATACAGTAAAAACCTCTATGGAATGACTATATATATTAGCATGGTAAATTGGACTGGTGTTGAGACCGCCAGCAAAATGTAATGAAGGTGAATGCTCTAAGACAGGGGTGGGCAAATTTTTTGCTTGAGAGCCACATTGAGCTTTTGAATCCAAGTGAATGGGCACATTTTTGAGCGATGTGTGAAAAATAGTAAATGTTATTTCATTAAATTACCCTCACCACCTACACAGTTACGTGTGTATTCTACAGAAAATAAATGTTAAATTTTCTAACACCATTTCCTTGTTTGACTTCTCGGAATTGATCACTACAGTGAGATTCAAGACTATTTAGCATAGTCACAGACACCTGCAAGTCAAGACAGCAGTGCATATCGAAAGTCATTAAAATATAATGAACCCTTCAAGGTCTAATGGGTTTGAAGTCCACCTGGCACTATGTTGATATTTTGGTTTCTGAAAGGGTCATACTTTGTCCTACAATAAATTGCCTTATAGTTTTGGATTCAGAAGGCTCTTGGCTACAAGGATAAGTCAAACCCAAACCTTTTGTGACAATGATTTACATGCATTATGTCATATAGGGCCAAAACAATATCAAAATGTATGTTTTATTTAGTTAATTATTGTAACATACTTGTAAAATAGGGATGCACCGAAATGAAAATTCTTGGCCGAAACCGAAGACTGAAAAAGAGGAAACCAAGGCTGAAAACCGAAACACCGAAATAAGTTATGACGTCACACATGTAACCTCCAGTAATTGTGTTGCGGCCTGGGAAAACCCTTGACTTTCTGGGCAGCATACATCTTTGGGAACTACAAACACTCCTGAAAACAAATCTGTTTGAATCACTCAGATATCTTTAACACAATGAAGTTACATAATTTTAAAGTTGACATGCATCAAAAAGTGATAAGGGAGAACTGCATTCAAAGATTCCATTCTGTTTCATTCTAATTCTATTGTGATGCATGAGGGAAGCACCGACACTCAGCTCGACTGTTTCAAACAGATTATCTATCTATGAACTATTTTTTTAAACATTACCTGCAGATATTGGTTGCATTCATTTAAAACTATTATAACAAATTATTATGCTAAAAAAAGAATATATTTACATGTATTGAAGACGTATCCAAAAAATGTCAATGCGATTACCGGCGGTAAACAGAAGAGATGAAAAATACTTTTTCAGTTTCGAGACAGGATATCTAGCTCATCCTTTAAAAATCGTTTTCACTCCAATTACAAATGTATAGGCTACAACTTTAATGTTATGTTATGTTAGTAGCCTAATTCAGCAGGTTTAGTACAGTGTGTGCTATCGTACAAGTTTTACATTGGAGATATGGAGAGCATTGCCAATGTGGAGTTGGCTGTCAATTGATTTAAACAGTAAATGACTACTTATGTAGTAATCTATTAATACTGTTAAATCAGCTGTTGGTAACAGTGACCATATTAATGACATTTATACTGTCAACAAGCTGCGACTCTTATCTATTCGTTGTTGCTTGACAAAACTTAAAGTTCAAACAACAAATGTAAAGAGGGAGGGGGCTTGCTTCCCTCGGAATCAGAGCCTCTCACTTCCAATTAAAGACGGATACAAGTTACAGGATATCCACTGCTGCTTACAATCTAATCCTTCATGGCATTACTGCAATGTTTATATATTTTTATCATTGCCTATTTACATAACTTGCCAGCTAAAGCAATTCGCAGCATGGGCTCAACCCTCTTCTAAAAATGGGAATGTATATTAATGTAGCGTAAATGGAAAGAAATAATTTTGTTCATGACCACGTTGTGAATGTAAATGTCAGTTTAAAATACAAGGATAAACTTTTAGCAAGTTATTTTTAAGTTTAGTACAGGCTGACTTCACTGATCGGTTGTTTGGGTCTGTCTGCTGCAGCACTCAAAGGAGCAGGCGATGTAACGGAGCTTTCGATTTGACAAGGCTTAAAAATCTGGCTAGCTAATATGTCCAAAAACCACTGTTTTTCACAAGTAATTATGGTTATTTTGTACATTACAATGAAGTTAAGGGTGTAAGCTATACAAAACATAAAAAATAAATCTTTTTTGGCCTATAGCCAACAATGAGTGAACGCAACATCAGACAGGTTTCTTTCTTGCAGTCTACACAAATATACAGTCTATGATTCAGGGAAGCACGTGCAGGTCATGGTTTCTGTTTGCGTCATCACAACATTTCGGCCGTACTGTTTCGGTCATAAAAGTCTTTCGGCCGAAAACCGAAAATGCACATTTTTGGCTGAAAATTTTCGGTGGCCGAATATTCGGTACATCCCTATATGTAAACCATGATGAACATCACTGTAAAATCCATATTGGCATGCTCCCAAGGTCTTGAGAACCAGTGTGACAAAGTTTGGGGGACATATAGTTAAGTAAATAAAACACTGTATGTACAGTAGCCTACATATTTTTACTATTTCCCTATACGTTCTTAAAAACAGCCATTCCCCCTCCAAAAAATAACCTGTTTTAGCGAGATTTCCTACCTCCTTACAGAAATGTTATTTTGTCATTTTCACTTCCTGAGTTCTGCATGTAATATTTTTAGCTAATCAAAATAAAGTCAGTGAAAAGTACCCAACTTTGAGACGCGATATCTCCGGCTGTCCTCAACACACATGGACAAACCACCCCTTAGTATTTGTAGCAGAACCAACGATACAAAGCATTTGTTGCTAGCATGTACACTTCGGGAGATATGTCGCTTTAACGGTCTCAAGCGTCAATCAAGTTTGATGGAATTTAAAAACACCCCACGGGCCGTAGTTTGCCCACCCTTGCTCTAAGATACCAAGGTACCTATTCTAGTTTAACTCAAAACAGCTATTGTTTTTTTGCTAATATTTTACATCAACTCACCTAACAAAGGACACCTAGAGGTATTAGTAATAATAATTTCATGAGATAACATTTTTATTCTGGCCTTAGGCTGTAGCCAGAATTTCAAAATGTGCGAAAATATAGAGTCAAATAAGCATTGCCACATTTCAGTCAGAAGGATTAAGGCATATGGCTTGTATAGACTGATTTTCATTTACATAGTTTCTCAATTAGTAATTGTCTGTGTAGTCCTATGCATTGTTTTCAATGGGTTTTACCACAGCCCCTATTAAAGCTTGTGGGCATCCTAGATGCAAGCCAAGGTTTTGAAGAGCCATTTGTGCCCCTGAGGCAGCAGCTGTTTAAATCAAAGGGGCATTATAGCTAATAGTTCCAACCTTTAGAACGCTTGAACAAAATCTGTGGAAATAAAATAGAAAGCCTTCTGTATATACTATATCAACTGATACATCTGGAGGTTAGTTGAATAGCCAAGCTTTTATGCAATAAGTGTCACATTTGATGAATAGAGACATTCAGTAGATTCAGTAGTTTTTCATGAGATATTCTAGGCATTGCCTCACAAACTGCCACCGGTCCACAGACCCTAGTTTGAGAAGCAACAGAGGGAATAAACTCACACCACTTTTATCCTCAACGGAAAACACAAGAAAACAAAGTTGATAAGGGCCCCTCTTCATCTCTATTTTTTGTAGTGTTCTTTATCTTCTGTGTCCTGTGTTTCTTGTTTGTTCCTTCATGCTGTAGTGATAAACACTCTCTCTCCCCCACACTCCCTTCCTCCCTTGGGACTGTTAGAGCCATGAATCGTTCGTCTGTCTCACTCTCTTGATTGTTTATCATGTAAAGCATAACGCTTTGTAATGTTAGTAGTAATCTAATATAAGTCACATGCATTGTTATGTTTAAATATTAATTTTACAATGTGAAGTAAATCCATTTGCGTTTGATTCAATTCTTGTTGTAATTCAAATTGCCTGCTTGTATCTCCCCCATCTTTGAAATCACAGTGTTAGAGCTATCATTTAATAGACTTTGTTAATAGGTTTTCATAGTCGTATATGGGTTATACATTATATGAGTTACACACAAAATATGAATCTACTGCAATTTGGTAGCCTCACGCTCCCTCTCTCCCTCTTGTCCCTCCTCTCATTTTATCCATCTACATCTACCTTTCTCCATCCCCCTATTTCTCTCCCTCTTTTCTTAAATCTCTCTCTTTCTCTCTCTGCCTTTCTTTGCTAATTCAATAGAAAAAAAGGGTTTTAAAAACTCAACTCTCTCTCTGGATGAAATATGCATGAGGGCTTGCTAGCAATTTACATGAAACCCCAGCCTTTCCACCTCACTTTACATCTGAGGTGAGGAGAAAGCGGCCACATCAAAAACCATGCTTGCAGAGAGACACTCCACTCAGAACGGCCACGCCTGCCGTGTAGAGAACGATTGCATTCCATCATATTTTTGTCATTAAAACCAACCAACGTGACCCTGGTCACATTAGACTGGCTGTTCGACCTTTGAAGTCGACTTGCTTTCGTCTAAACCTCATTCGTGCAGAATGTGAGGGCCACTGACTAAGTAGAAGTGTGTACTCTTTGTAAGTGCTGCGGCTCTTTGACCTTCGATATTCAAATGACCGAATGGTCCCGCAGCGGAGAATGAATTAATTTGGCCACCCCGGCTTCCCCGTCCAATTAGTTATCCTTAATCAGCTTGGAGTGGGCAAAATGGCAGCTATCGCCGTTCCTCATCGACGGAGATAACAAGGACAGAAATCCAAAGCAGAGGTAGGCAGGATTATCAAACAAGAGAGGAAAAGAGAGCCGTTGACTAGGTCTATAACGGCTGCTCAGCCTCTTGCCTTTTAATCAGTAAAAGGAAGATAATGTTCCGGACTGTTTGACTGCTGTTAATCAAAACCATAGATAATGTTCTGGCTTGTTTGACTGCTGTTAATTAAGGACGATATGTGTTGGATTATTCATAATAAATGATACGATATGGAGTCAGGATCAGCATCACCCTGTTTTACATGGCACTGCACTCGGAATCACAGCATTTTTCGAATGCTTCAAACGTGAGTACGTGTTTGTTCGAGCGTGCGAGTGTGTGGCTGTTCCTCACAGGATGTAACAGCACACTTACTGAGAACACAGGAAGTGGGTAAAATCCACATCAAGGAATCAAGGCCTTAATATACCTACGCATAAATACATTTCCCAGCTTCTTGATCTCTTTACACACTCCTCGCCTCCAACACGCAAAAAAACACTTAGTCTTAAATGCTTTAACTTTTAGGTGAACAAGAAAATCCATTGATGCAGGGCTGGTTTGATGTTGAGGTGAGCGTTATTTTGGTTACTGTAATTGAATTTCACTTATGTTACTATTTTCCACTTGAGAGCCATCCAACATACCAGGAGGACAGTGAGAGAAGGGCTGAACGGGAGCAGCTCTGTGGTGGAACGGAGAAGGAAAATAAAGAGCTGAAATGAAGAAAAACACGAGGACAAAGAGAGAGAGGAAATCAATACCTTCTCTTGAAGAGAGGCTTACACGAAAGGTGCAATTATGCTAAATGTATTTTGTTTACGCAGCAGCGGCCATGGAAATGCTCCAGGGCAGAGGCAAATTAAAAACAGTATGACTCCGGGGGACAAAAACTCCAAACAATCTATCTGGAATTCGACGCCGTCACACCCTCTGTCGTTGTTTATGGGCGCACACGAAGACTCAGTCAGCAACAACAACAAAAACACAACTAACAGCCTTACACCACCTCCCGGCTCCAAACTATCATCATCTCAGAGACACAGGCGGCAGTTGGAGGTCTGCATTAAAGACCTAGGCTACTATCAACTCCCTTTCTTTCAAATCAAAAATATAACTTTAACACAGGCTCCAAAACATCAGCATGTACAAACATGTCTGTTGGTATACGCCTACCAGGCTATGCCACAACAAGTTATTAACTTCTGTAGACTTTATGTTTCTCTCTAGGGCTCGACTGCTAAAAACCTCAGAAAGTTGTTAACGCTTTCTCACCGAATCCCTGATTTAATGCCGTCAACGGTGACATAGTCCAGCTCTGACTTGATGCTTGTAACCCCAAATGGCCCCATTTCAGTGAGACCACAACACAGCAGTTGGGATGGGAACAAACAACAACATGGCCACATATATCGTGGTGGTGGAAGGGGGTTCAAAAATAGCATTCCTGAACATTTGTGGAACGCTGTGGAACACCACAGGATTTTGGGAAGCTGCCACTTGAAGCCAACTGAGAAAAGAGGTTGAAGACTAAATGCAGTAGCGCTCTAACAAGGTTAGCTCCTGAAAATTGCCAGCACGCCATAGTCATTCAATGTTCATGGCTTACTCGCTGGCTGGCCTTCAAGGACTGTTGGTGCCAATGTCTTTTAAAAAGATGCTATCTTCTATGAGACACGTGCAGCCTATAAACTGATACTAACACACGGATCTAATTCAAATACTTTGCCACCAAGGACCTGTCGTCATTGACAGCTGAGTCTCCTGTTTGTCAGTACCTTGGTCTTACGTGGGATGTCAGTTGACATATGAAGGACAACACTGACAGGGTTTGGTGACAGTTGCTGTCCGTACTCTGTCACAGGATGTATGGTTTTGTGCCGATATGGATGAGAGTGATGAGTAACTACATTTCCCAACATGCTTCATTTCCCTGGGAGTAGACTAATTTGACAGCTAGAGAGGTGGATGCTGTGGTGGGAATCAGATGACATGATAAAAAAGTCCAGGTGTTTGTCAAGAACTTCATCCAACGTCTCCAAGTGGATAGTGATGAGTAGGCCATTTTGTTTCAGGAAAAAGACACATTGCTTGAGACAAAGAGGATGGGCGGTTAGCCTGCCACCAACATTTTCATGCAAAAAAACGATGCTTTCTTTTTTATAGGTTGTCCTGGTAAGATTGCATTATTTAATTTTTTTATATACCAATTTCAAGGTAAATGTGTCAAATATAAATCAACAATTCTTCTATCATAGGACTGTTCCATTGATGACATCTGGACAACCCAAATATAACCGTCCTTTTCAGTTCTAGCGAAATAACCTATGTTTTTGTTTGATGATGCTATAATGACTAATGCTACATTTCTACAGTAGGTGCTACAAAGCAAACATCCTGTGAAGCAAACAAGGCGGAAAAGCAGAAAGTTACACTGTGAAGCCACCAGGCTCAGCCATTCAGGGTAAATACATAAGCTTTATAGTAAAAACAAATTAGGTAACAGATGGAAGGAGAAACAATCAGCTTTACCTCCCAGCATATAAAAAATGTTGGTTGCAGGTATTTAATTTAAAACTAGCTACACATTTTGTAATTTATTTAAAGACTATTAATGTGTTTGAAAATCCTCCATTGGCCACTGGAAAACTACCAGTATATATATACATTATATGGTAACTCACACCTGATGTCGCCGTAGAGTATATTATGTTCAATAATATATTGACAAACATACACAATAAAATGTGCTTTATTTTCACAAACTTTTTTGGGGTAATAATAATGTATACATAGGATTGTTTTGTATTAATGACAATCATAATATGATATTAAAGCCCAAGCAGTAATTCTTCTTATGGCACCAACAATTACCATAGTTTGGGCCAAAACTAATTGCTACTGCCAAAGGACTCTTTCATGGATTTGTAAAAATCCAAATTATCAGTGCTTTTTTGCCATATTTTGTAAAATATTCTCTTAACAACCTTGTCTTTAAAATAGAGCAGCTTAAATCTTTTACTACAATGATCACTAAAAAACAATAGATTTCAATGCCATTGATTTGGAGGTACCAAAGAATTTACACACAGATTTGATATGGGAAAATCCACCTGGACCCCCCCCCCCACCAACACATAATAGTTTCCATTGAGAATACACTGTGATGCACCTCTCATTCTTATCAGAACAGTAAAAATAATTCCCACTGGTGGTGTCTACGAATAGGCTTGACAGAGGTCACGCCGACGCAAAAAAGGCAGCATTGGGTTGCAATGAGATGTGTAGGCTGGAAACACGTGCTCTCTCACACTCACACACACAGCAGGCAGCTGGAATAGCGAAGGTCAATAATACACTGGACTATCTCATTCATTGTAAGAGATTGCAGGCTTCCTTTTACATCGCATTGTTTTTCTCCTATGTGGGGATCCAAGATGTCCTTCGATCCTCCTGTGAAGACAGCTAGTAATCTGACGTATTAACGGTGCCCACCGTAAGACCACAGCAAATAGAGGGTCAGCCCTACACACTGTCCAGCACCCCCCCACCACTCTTGATTTGCTCTCTTTACATCCCTAATTCTCTCTACCCCTCACTCTCACTCGACCGGTCTCTCTCACTTTCTAATGGGCTCTGTTTGTTTATCCTTTAATGTCCTACCACAGGGCTAGAATCCGGTTTGGCAAAATGAGGAAGTGCCTTTAACCTGCATTCTATCTGAATTCCAGCTGGGGGCGATACGTCTGGTTGCAAAAGAGTTTGGTCTCTTTAATAGTCTTTGAGAATGACAGACACTTCTCACTTGATTATTACCTCATTAAACATTTTCATAATGGGTATATGGTCTCAATCGCTAGATTTAAGCCTTCTGCAATATATAATGATGTTAATTTTTTAATTATGGTCTCGTTGATTTTAAAATCAGCGATAAAGCAAAGGGGCATTTAGGGCGTGGCTATGGCGTTCGGTTGCACAAGAAGACACTCAAAGGAGTTGGCAGTTGACGTTTTCCAGTAAGAAATGTCACATTTTGTTTTACATGTTGTTTTAATACTGTTTTTCACTAGATTACTCCTGCCTCTTGTCAAAAATCATCACATCCGCAACCAAGATGTCTGCACCCGTAACGGCAAATTCAATGACCCAAATCCAATCTTCAAAAACCAATGGGTGAAATCACACATGTAACATCCAATGATATATACAATCTATGGTCTTACCATCTTTTTACACATGTATACATTTCCGGAGCCATGGAAACATAAAGCCTTAGATGTTTACGATACGTAAAAAGTCAGTTTACGATAACCTTACCCTAACCGTAACCTCACCTTACCCAAACATTAATGTCAGTAACCTAGCATGTTATGACTTAACTAAATATTCCCCAAGTACTTTAAATTGTAACCAATTTGTCTATTCTTGGAAAAATTCCAGTAGAACAGCGATTCAATGTACAAAAGTTCACATCTGAAAGGCCATAAATCTGTAAGTCTGTTTACGTAATGTGGCAAAATAGGTTACCCACATCATATTGCCATGATAACAGGTAGCTCCATGACACACCTGGCAGACTGACAGGCAGAAAGGAAGATGTTCTCCATGACAGAGCTGGCAGTATCAGTCTCAAAGGATACCGTGCCTCCACCCCTCCTCCTCCTCCTCCTTCTCCTCCTCCTCCTCCTTCTCCTCCTCCTCCTCCTCCTCCACCCCTCGCTCCACACAGAGATGAGTGGAAACGGCATACAGCACATCTCTAGTTTCACTTCTGCCTCCTTCCCCATCCCGCACAGACCAGGCCAGGAAATGGGTCAGGAGAATGGCGATGGATTCAGCTAATGATGCCCACCAAATGAGATCAAGTGAGATAATGCCCTCCACGTTATTTTGGAAATGGTACAAAAGAAAAGAGCAAACTGGTTCTAATAAAAGGAAAAAGGATGTGGTTGGGTTTTTGTGGGGAGCTGGTAAAACAGTCACTCAGCTTGTCTTTGTGGGGAGCTGGTGAAACAGTCACTCAGCTTGTCTT
>JACXGM010014598.1:0-21968 GCA_016801145.1 Umbra pygmaea
TTCATCATCCACACTACCCTTCATCATCCACACTACCCTTTATCATCCTCACTCACTTTCTCTAGAATCCTCAGCCATCTGTTATTCTATCTGATTTTCCAGATATAATCTTCATACACTGTATATATTCAATATCCATATACTGTAATAGTATTACTACTACAGAGCTGTCTGGCTTTCTCTGGCTCACAACTCTTTTCCCGCTGCCTGTACAAAGTTCAGACTTACCATAAGCCTCAGTTAGACAGTGGTAAGCTTCTCACATCACCATCAACGGCATGCTCATCCCTCTGTCGCTCATCCCTCTGTCTCTCATCCCTCTGTCTGTCTGTCACTCATCTCTCTGTTTCTGATATCACTGTCTGTCACTCATCTCTCTGTTTCTGATATCACTGTCTGTCTCTTATCCCTCTGTCTCTCATCCCTCTGTCTGTCTGTCACTCATCCCTCTGTTTCTGATATCACTGTCTGTCACTCATCCCTCTGTTTCTGATATCACTGTCTGTCTCTTATCCCTCTGTTTCTGATATCACTGTCTGTCTCTTATCCCTCTGTCTCTCATCTCTCTGTCTTTTAATCCCTGTTTCTCATCCCTCAGTCAGTCTCTCATCCCTCTGTCCGTCATCCCTTGATTCATCTGGGCAGAGAGGGGCTCTGATCTACCTGCCAAGGATCCAACCGATCTGCCAACAGCCAGACCACACAATAACATCAGCACACAGTCACTCAGAGGCCTCCATCCCAGGACCCTGCCAATGCCACATAGAGACTGCTCAATAAGCCCACCACACAAAATACATGTACTACTTCCTGAGTGAGTACACGATCAGATCACCATATACAACTATACACAATACACACACAAAAATATGCAGTGAGCTCACCATATAGAATTACACGCGCACGGTGGTCTTGTCATCCATTATTCCATCCCTGCTATTAGTTAAACCAGTTAAAGCACAGTTGAAAACTGGAAAGTGTTGTCGGGACAACGCAGTGAAAAATTCTAGAAAAGTGTAAGTGAAGGAAAGGAAGTAGCGAGTGAGGAGTGTTCTACAGTGCGATCATTTCACTTGCATTACAGCCACTAAAAACAAAATTCAAACAGGTGCACACCTGTCAGTAGCGATTTGTAGTAAAAACACACTGTCGTAGTTATAGTGTTTCTGCTATTTTGTTTCATTGTTGGTAATTGCACAAAGAACTACAAATACCATAATGCAACATGCAGCTCAAGTCAATCATAGCCTAGTTAGTCAAAGGCTCCATCCCAATATTCCTGCGCCTACCCCTTAATTTAGCATGTTCACGAGGGCCAAATTGGTGTCCCAATTCAACATTTTGTTATGCAGTCACATTTTACCCCTTTTCCTGTCCTTCCTTAATAGGATTTGTTACTACCACACTAACTATATAGGGCTACCCAGAGTACCTTGAAAATGTCTCTCAAAAGCATATATTTTGAGGATACACACTCAACATACATAAAAAATTGCTTTTTTATATTGCAATAAAAATACGAAACAAAAAGGATCATTCCAGACCCCGAAACACCTCGAAATCAAAGTATTCCAATTTTACACTATAAAAGAAATTTCATAAAAAAACTGTAAAAAGCACTGGTAACAAATATAACAGCACTTTTTCCTAATATTTTACCTAAATAGCTACGTAACTAAATACAAAGACTTCGAGCAGGATTGTTTTTCTACAATGGCTACTGCAAGTGATTAGATACCTGAAGAGATGGACGATTTCATTTTGATCAAGTCTTTATTGAATGGTAATTTCCAACTTTGGCTGGGTGATATGGGCAAAAAAAATGATATGACAATATAAAACTGTTTTTTTTTCTATAGATCATGATTACGCATGAATGGTCGATTAGGTAATTATCCCACACTGGTTGGTGTTTAGTAATCAGGATTGAAATATAGTCTTTGGTGTTCCAGAGGGTGGTGCGCATCATTGTTAGTCTTAACCCATGTTTGTGTTGGACTGAAGCTTTTATGGAATACACTACAAGTGCAATTATTTGAACTACGTTATGTATAGATGCACTCTTGTTATTATGAGGTAACCAAATATTTAAACAATGTAATTATCTACTGAATTCTGTAGTGCTAAGTATTCGTAAAGAAGACACTTTACGTAAAAGATGTTGTTTGCTCATTCCGATTGGTCCACGTCAATGGACTGAGTGTCTTAGTAGCCTTGTAGATATCCTATGCTTTGTTGTTTTTTGGCCACGACAGTAGCCCCATTATATTAGTGAGCCAACTAATAAAGCTTAGGCTTTATTATTTTGTTATTGTTCTTAACAAATAAAATACAAGAACGCAATTCACTGCATCTAGTCTACATTCTCTCTAACTACATTAAAATGTGACAGCGACACAATAGTAATACATGTCATTTGTTCGTTTCTTCTAAAAATTAAGTTCATGAAAATAACTTAATGAAGAACTAACCAGATAGTATTTTAGCCAGCTACTTTTGCCCCAGACAAGCTAACATCATAAAGCAGATTTGTGCATTGCTTGAACAGGCCCAGCTTGAACACGAACAAAAAATTCAGTCTTAAATATATTTGTTTGAATGGGGGCATAATTAAAACCCCTATCTGCTAGTTTTAGTAGAGACTTTCTGTTTCTCTCTCTCACTCACACACACACAATGCAAGTGTCCCAGAGCTTGAGAAAAGGCGAGTCTTCCACACAGCGGCATTTGCAGGAGACAGAACTTTGCAACACCGTAGTGAGCTGGTTGCCTAGAAGGGAATTATTGTGTCATAAATAACACATTATAAATGATAGCCTACATTACTGTAATCACTACATTAACAAGAATGAACAGATATATTAGCAGTTCACGTGCACTGACGTCTGGACACAAGCACACTCCTTATGTGTTGGACGTTTATTTGTTTAACAACAAAACCAGCTGTTTTTCCATCTATATTCTTCCCAAAAACACGATCATTTTTTTAATACTTTATTGCCCAGCCCATGTCCAACCATACATGTTTGAGCCGGAATACATTGAGGAAAAAATATGGCAAAGGCAGGAACGTTATCAGGTGAATCAATCTGCTGCTATGGTTATTTACCACCGGTGAAGCTATTGTTGAGCCCAGGGTGTACTCACACTGGTGGTGTTTGTGTGGGAACTACCCAGCAATGGCAAAAGAGACAGAAAATGTTTGTGGTGAAGTTTGGGACAGGGCTCAATTTTTGCATTCAAACATCTCCAACCAAGAAGATGATTACTATGTTTGTTAGATCATCTGAGATTCGCATGGACCGATGTGTGTGGAAACCAGTATGTCGAAATATGGTCCAGAGGTTCTAGCTAGCTGCACTAGCAGAGGTAAGAAGTGGTTTAGCATGATCTACCATGTATCTGCTTGTGCATTTACATGGATGAATGTAATGTAAAATAAAAAATAATCGGTCCGAGAATATTGCTGAATATCTAGCATTTTGAGATGGTGTAACTCTACAACATGAGAATTACTGACAGATTTTATCGTTAGTGTTACGGTGACTGCACCAGCGGTCAGTGGATCTTAACTGGGGAGGACAAGCTCATGTTATGCTCGGGTTTCCCCCAGTCTGGACAGTAAAATGAGCCCGTCCTCCTCAATTAAGGTTCACTGACCGCCGCTGATTATAAATTATGTGAAATTAAATATAGTGGCTCACAGAATATGCTCAATCTTTACCATTTAAAGCCCAGTAGGTTGCATAACTCTTGATTAATTTGGTGGGAATTATTACCAATTTAAGAATGTGTAATTGGTGTAATTGGTAAAAAGGCTAAGTAGGCTACAGGGTTTATGCTCTGAAACCCCGGAAGAAATTTGAATCAATAAAAACATTTACATCAATAAAAGATAGAGAAATGTAAAAAAATAAAACATTTAAAACATAGAAAGCCTAGAGCACGTTTGCAGGCAATGAAATAGAAATATGAAATGTAAAGGAACATATTAAAAGAAGGAAGGCATAAAAAGCATTTGAGTGCTGGCTTAGTTAAATGCTATAATGAAAAGATATGTTTTTAACAGCAATTTGAATATATCAATAGATGATGCTTCTTTGATATTTTTTGGTATTGTGTTCCACAGTTTTGGAACATACTTAAAAAAGGCAGCATCTCCAATTTTTCTGTGGGTGGAATTTTGTACCATTAGCAGGTTAGCTGTGGAAGATCTGAGTGCCCTTTGGGGAACATAGGATTTTAGAGAGTCTATAAAATAGGCTGGTCGTGAGTCATTTAGAGTTTTATAAACAAGCAGGAGGACTTTAAAATCAATCCTGTGGGAAACTGGGAGCCAGTGTAATGATTTCAGAACTGGAGTAATATGTTCTCGCCTATTGCTTCTTGTTAAGAGTCTCGCCGCTGAGTTCTGGATTAGTTGAATCTTCTCTAAATACTTTTTTGGGAGGCCTGTAAGGAGGGCTGTGCAGAAATCCAATCTAGTTGTAACAAATGTCTGAATTAGTTTCTCTGCATCTTTCTGGGTCTCTGGTCTAACTTTAGCAATATTTCTGAGGTGAAAGTAAGATGTTTTGTTCACCTTGTTAAGATGGGAGGTAAAACTTAGGTCAGAGTCTATGATAACACCTAGGCTCCTTACTTCGGGTTTGATCAGGGAAGTCAGGTTACCAAGGTTCATGCTGATTTTCTCCATTTTGACTTTGGGGCCAACTAAGAGGATTTCTGTATTATCCTTGTTTAACTTCAGGAAATTAACACTCATCCAGTTATTTATGGCAATTAGGCACCTAGACAGTGAATTTATTGCATCTATGTCATCTGGCTCTACGGAAATGTGTAGCTGTGTGTCATCAGCATAGCTGTGGAAATTTACATTGTGTTCTCTGTTGTCATCACCTAGTGGAAGCATGTATAGTGAAAGAAGTAGTGGAGCCAGAAAGCTTCCTTGTGCAACACCGCATAGTATAGTATATCATGTTTCTTTGGATACATGGTCACCAAGACTGACAAATAATTTTCTGCCTGTAATGTAGGTTTGAAACCATCTGAGGATATTTTCTGAGAGACCAGCCCAGTTTTCGAGAAGGTCTAGTAGAATATCATGATCAATGTTGAGGAATGCTGCACTCAGATCTATGAGGATTAGGACCGAGACTTTGTTTGCATCCATGCTTAAATCGTTTACTATTTTGGTCAGGGCTGTTTCTGTACTATGATTTGCTCTAAAAACCTGACTGAAAGTTTTCTAGAATGTTGTTGTCATTTAGAAATGTGTTCAGTTGGTGAAAGACTGCTTTCTCAAGCACCTTACTTAGAAAAGTGATGTTTAAGATTGGTCTATAGTTGCTTAGTACCTCAGAGTCTAGTGGCGCTCTTGAAACTAAGTCGTAACAGAGGGTGATTCATATGAGAGGGAGATCTAAGGGGTGAAATGGGATAGGGCCAAATGGTGGAAGTGCACACCTTTAAATAGTTACTGTAGATAGCAACTACTAGCTAACTCTTGAGAGCGTTTGTGTTGTCAAAGTGTTTTTTTATAATATATTTTTGTGAGGAGGGTGTCTGAGAATGAAATGCGTCAACAAACATATTTAGGTATTTCAGAATTGAGTGAGATGAGATATTAGTATCAGACTGAGCCCATAGTCCATTACACAAAATAATATTATAAACGCACAGGTCAGCAAATGTCCATGTCACGTAGACATAAAGAGCACTGCTTCACTGAAGACCACGCCTCTACTTTCTTTGGATTCGCGCACATTTCAGACATGGCATGATGCTTTGAATTTCTACTAAATATCTGAGAAAGTTGCTGTATAAAGAAAGCATTACTTTTTGAGTAACGTGCTCCTGGGAGATCCTACAGGTTAGTGCCCTGTGAGGGTAGACAGCCCTTTCCGCTTGTCCTGACCTCTCTTCTCACCATCGTTTCCTCTCTTATTGCAACATGAATAAGAAATAAAGACAACATCAACACTGAAGTGAAGGTCAGACCTGCTGCTTTGAATGAGCAGATCACGTATCCAGTCACCTAAAAGAAATCCTGCTAAGAGGTCCAACACATCAAACAGGCAAAGTGTCAGTACATGACTACCATGTAATCCTACCATGCAGGCTCTGATAACAGTAGATGTGAAGGGCTTGCAAACTACAAATCCCACACTACAAAGCGATGCCCAGCTGCAAGGTTCACAGAGTCGCAAGCTTACCACAGTAGAAAAATGCTCACATTGAGTCAAGGAAGACCTGCTGTTCAGGAAAATGTGATCTCATTTCATGTAGCTGATGTGACGGTGATATTGTGAATTGCAACAACTATGTCTTGTATAAATACACTACTGGTCAAAAGTGTTATTGAACAAAAGAACACACCGGGATTTTCATGTATTTGATAGAAATTCACATTGATTAAAATAAATATCGAAGACATTACCAATGTTGCATATGTCTATCACTGTTGGAAATATTGGTTTAAAATAACATTTTCATATACAATGGCAAAGCCAAATTTTCATCAGCCATTAATTCAGTGTCTGTAAATGATGAATCCTTTAGTTCATCCAAAATCAATCATGTTTTGACTGTAATTACCAATATATTTAATGACATCTTGAAGAATAAAGTTATCACTTTCTATCAAAACACAAGTAAATCCATGGGTCTTCTTACTGTGCATCTTCCTCATCTTCCTGTAGAATAAAATGGTTCCATGTAGCTAAATTGGTAAGAGCATGGCTACATACTAAAGAGCATAGCTCAGACACATGGAAAAACCACAACAGTCCAAGCAATGCTGTGTATATTGACGTGGGGGGCGAGATGCAGACCTTGACACACGTCATTTTAGGGGTTGTCACATAATTTGCCCTTCATTAAAAGTGGACTGTGTAGAATTTCGCGAAGTGAAAAAAAACTACTTTCTCTTTCAGTCACCAGCTTCCAAAAGCTGTAGTACATGTACATTTGCAAACAAAATTATTCCAACACCATTGACAATCGGGTATGTTGTAAAAATGTACAGACTTTCAGCTGTTGGCAATGAACGAATCCAACAAAAGCAATTGAAATAGCTCAACACAAGGAATGCATCAAGTGGTTTCTCTAAATCAAACTGAAAATGCAACTCATTACGATTTCCCCAGTTTCAAAATTATTCAAGCCCTTGAATAGACTCCCTCACAACAGCACAAATATGCAGAACAGGGGTTTTCTCAAGCACACCTAATGCAACTAATCGAGGGCTTTATTAGTTGGTTATTTTGACCAGTTGTAATTTTCTGCAAATAAATCCCCCCAAAGACATTGATTTTATTTAGATTTGGGAAGAAATGTTGTCAGTAGTTTATGGAATAAAAAAATATGTTCATTGTACCAAACTACACACCTATCAATATTACAACCAGAGACACTGATGATTTCACAGTGTTTCTAAATTCTTTACAGAGCTGTACATTTTTTATTTTTCATTGCACTGGAAACCCTGTGTGAGCTATCTACAGGTGCTTTTTATGTACTACCTTAACCCTCCTAAGGCTAAGGGGTGTACGTCCCCCTGACACTACGTTGATATTTTGGCCTCTGAAAGGGTCATACTTTGTCCTACAGTGAAGTGCTTTATAGTTTTAAATTTAAGATGAATAAATAAAATTCAACATTCTGAGACATTTCTTTTCATGCATGATGTCATATAAAGCCCCCAAAAAAACTAATAGATATGTGTAATGTTTAGTTAATTATTGTAGAATGCATGTCAACCTTAAAGAATAGTGCTGTAATTTCCATATTAACATGCCCCCAGTTCTTGAAAACCAGTGTGCAATGTTAGTGGGACATAACAATAGGTAAATAAACACAATGTACAGTACATATATTTTTACTATTTCCCCATACGTTTTTTAAAAACCCATCCTCCCCCTCAACCCACTACAATAACGTGTTGTAGTACAGGGTTATGTCTTGCAGAGATGTTATTTTGCCATTTTCAATTCCTACTTCTGTCTGTAATGTTTTTAGTTAGCCAAATTAAAGTAGCTCAAAAGTTTAATTTTTATCATTACATTATGGAAAATAATTAACTTTATCACAATATGCTAATTTCTTGAGAAGGACCTGTAGCTCCTTAACCACCCCAAAGAACTGGTGAAGAACCGCTGAAGAACCAAACTGGGCTTAACAGGTTCTTTAAATGGTAGTGGTGCTATGTAGCACCATATCCACCGTGAAGAACCTCTGAAGAACCGCTGAAGAACCATTTGTTTTTAGAGTGTACTCCTTATTCACCTATGACTGAACGTCCACACGTTATAACACGCCATGTTTAACCTGATCAGAGATAATGAGTGATGATGTGACAGATAAGGAGTAGATCATAGACCTGGCAGTGAGGTGTCAGAACAACAACCTATCCCTCAACAGCACCAAGCCAAATGATCTGATCATTGGCTATCGGAAAGGGAGGGGCAAGAATGCCACTATCCTCGTGGATAGGGCTGAAGTGAAGCGGATGGAGAGCTTCAAGTTACTTTGGATCAACACATCCAAAGACCTAACACTGTCCACACACACCCAGACCTTTATCAAGAGAGAATCACTGTAGAGTTATTCGCCCCCCTTGAACATTTCGACCTTTTGCCACATTTCAGGCTTCAAACATAAAGATATGAAACTGTAATTTTTTGTGAAGAATCAACAAGCGCCCAATTTGTCAGTTTTTTATTTGTTAAAAAAGTTTGAAATATCCAATAAATTTCGTTCCACTTCATGATTGTGTCCCACATGTTGTGGCTTCTTCACAAAAAATTACATTTTATATCTTTATGTTTGAAGCGTGAAATGTGGCAAAAGGTCGAAATGTTCAAGGGGGGAGAATACTTTCAGAAGGCACTGTATCAAATGGATACCTGGCTATTAAACACATTCATAAACACACATACACTCTCACAAACATACGTACAATCAATTATACTTACATTCAAACCTTTGTTGAACAGAACGGGTATGGGGGACAGACACAGGGGAAACAAAACAAAATGCTGATTCAACAGAGGGCACATTCACACCACATCTGTGCACACCACATCAATAGCAGATGCAATTCTAAAGAACAGCATGTGTTGTAGTCCCCCGATTAAAACAAAATGTGGATAATTTGATTCATAGCCGTCTGATATTGGGCAGCAGTAGTGCACATGTGGAGTTTTGATTCTAGGCTATACATTTGCATCTGAAGTTTGTTTTTGGTGGCTGACAACCAAAGGACAAAGGAGTGTCAATGTAGGGCTGGGCGATATGGCCAAAAAATGATATCACGATATAAAACAGATTTTTTCAATACGATATACATGACGATATATTAAAATATATAAAGGACCTGCTGTGCCTGCATTACATCAAAGTGTAGTTTCTGCTGTATGAACAAATAAAAGCAATACATACAAAAAATATTGATTGACCTTGTAATATTTATGTTTAAAAGTTTCAGGTAAAACTGAACTACAGTACAAGCAATATGAAATACTCCTAATTTGTTTGATATTTCTTTGTTTCAGAACAAAACCAGCTTTTATCGCGATATGTCGATATGGGATATTCTTCTTGATATTATTTTCCAAAATTCAATAACGATAAATATTGAATTATCGCCCAGCCCTAAAGCTGGCCGTCATGAGGAAGATAAATCATGATAAATCAATCAGTGACATCATGATAAATCAATGATAAATCAATCAGTGACATCCAAAAAATTATCCGAGCCAATATTTAATGTGTGAGCAACTTCACAGAAGATCAATTAAGCATGCGTCTCACTTGCTGAAGACAAGACTAAAGACAAAAACACCCAAAACCAAACACGTAAGATGGCTAGAATGCACTGTTGTTTGTTATTTATCTTTCAGTTGTTTAAACTCTGCATGTGTAGATGGCATATATTTCACTGTTAGTCAACACCTGTTGTTAACAAACCATGTGACAACATTTGACTTGAATTCCTTTCCCCTGTCCTCATCTACCACAGTGGATCTCCTGCCTGTCAAAACGAAATAATGTAAATCCTTCCCACTGTGGTTTTGAAGAGTTGGGATTGTTTTTTGTCCCAGCTGACTGATCACGCCCGTCCCCCACGGGTTGGTTGATCATGTGCAGTGCGCGCCTAGAGCTGTCAGCAGCTATCTGTGGTAATTGAGTCCAGATTCTTGTTACGATCCTCTCGTCGTTTCTTGTCTCTTTAGCACACAGTGGCATCGTATCAGGGAAGTCTGCTGACAGTCTGTGACAAGAGCTCTGCCCTGGTTTGCTGCTAGAAGTGCTGCTTGAAATGCTGTATGTGTGTGTGTGTCATGTAGGACCCACTAAGTGAGGAACAACACATGAACACACAGAAATACACAAATCACACATCCCAAATCCAGCCAGTAAATCAGGAAAAATACATGTAAAACACATACACAGTCCATCAAAGTGCTGTCGTAACAGTCACATTGTGCTGGAAGCATTTGAAAGATAGACACTACTGTATAATGTTCAACAAGGTCACAAATGTACACAAAACACATGCACAATGCATGCACTGTGGGATGCACAGACACATTCTAGCGCTGTCTAAAGCATGTGTGTGCGCACGCGCGTGTGTGTATAGGTGTGTGTGTGGTTGTGTATGTGTGTGTGTGTGTGTGAGTGTGCACATGTAAGTCAGACACTCTTTGGGGAACAACAATTCACACTCTATAAGAGGAGATGCCTACAGATCCAGTGGAGAAATGAAAAAGGTCAAGACAGGCCCAGACCGAACCCTGACACACAAAAACACAAACACACACACACACACTGTTCTGAGCTGTCACACGGGCAGTGGTCGCAGGGGGGTAAATTGGGCTAGAACAGTGACGGGCCGACGGCTACACACAGTGTTTGGAGAATGAATGTGTCAGGTAGGAGATAGTCGGAAGGAGACAGGCGTCAACATATGGAACAACCTAATTAAAACTAGAACACGCTGACACCACTTTACTGCCTGACTGTTTAGGTGACTGGTTGACTGACTACCGACTAGCTGCTCTAATGGCAGTGCTATGGACACACACCAACACACCTGGAACTCATAATGAGCCTGACCTGAGGACCAAGAGGGAATTGATAAACAGAGAAGAGGGCAAGCCCATAGGAGAGGGAGAGAAAAGAAAGACGTTTCAAAGTGCAGGAGAATTTGACTGAAAGACTGAGAGAAAGGAATTTGGGAAAGGGTAACATAAAAAGGAGAACACGTAGAGAGGAGACATCGGTAAATAAAACCCTGAGCCCAAAAACCCACAGGAGCCCAACTAATTCACACCTATTGTGTTTGTTTAATATCCCACCTACATACGCCACAGAGGGATGAATGAAGGGGGAGGGGAGGAGGAGGAGAGGACAGAATAAGAAGATGAGTGTGTTTGAATTGGTCATTCCCAGAGTCTCAGAATACAAGATCAAGGAGGAGTAGAGGTGTGTAAGCAGCAGATAGGTCAATATGGTCAAGTGGTTCGAGTCTTCATGACTTATTATTGGTTTTAAATAACAGTCAGCCATAAGGAATATAGACCCCTGCTTCATAACAGGTTAAGGGGAAACTGAGGTTGGCGCACCGCATAATGCCAGAAGGATTTTAGCAAAAGGAGAAGAAATTGACTCGTATGAAAATCCATGGACAGTAATACAATGATATTTATATGGACACAGACAAGTCCCAACAAATATTAAAAAACAAGCTCTAAGATTGAGGGGGTCCACGTGGCATAGTGGGCTGAGTCGCTGCATTGCAGGACAGTCTTGATAATCGGTGTTTCAAGCCTGACTTCAGCTTATTTGACTTTGCCCGGACCCCCAACATGGCGCAGCACATATTGGCATAACGCTGCCAGGGATTTGGGATAGATAAGTCGGATTATCTTTCTTGCCACGTCGCTCTCCAGCAACTCCTTGTGTGCAGATCGGGCTGTATAGTATAGTTGGTGAGCGTAATCATCCCACAAATGATCTGACTATAGTCTTCAATAATGGAGGAAAAGTGTGAAAAGAATTGGCTGGCCCAGTTGGATGAACCATATGAGTGCACACCCCCCTCTTGCATCTGTTCAGAGAGTTGCAGAGCTGCTAACAAGTCAGGGTTAGAGGGAAAATTAAAAAATACCAAATTGGAGGGGAGAAAAATCTAGATATACATAACACAAAAAAATTTAATGAATGCTCCACACCCCTAAACAGCTACAAATCATTTTGCAATTCATGTTTCCGTCACAACAGCCACTAAATACACCTTCCCAGTGCATTTGGGAATTCCCAACTCGGCCACCGTAAATTGCCCAAAATCATTCGGTGACGTCACTGCAACATTTTTGACAATACGAAATTTTACTTTTTAATGCGAGTCGATCTTTGAATCGAGTCGATAGGAGAATAAAACGGGACAAATAAATGTCAGGCGAACACATCTAGATGTATTTTCACTGATGTTTTTTGGCCAACATATATGGTGGCAGAGTCGGGAAATACCGAACGCGCTGAACGTGTCTTTAGTGACTGTCATTTTGGAAACATTACCTGCACAATGATTTTGAGCTGTTTACGGGTCTGGACTGTTCCTTTAAAGAAAAAGGAAACCTGACAATTCAATCTCCCACGAAGTCAAGACTTTGGGTATAGTTTTAGAACTGGGTTCACTTTTAGCTTTAGGCATTACCGGTTAGGATTAGGGATTAGGTGTTATGTCTAGATTATGTTTAGGCATAAAATGTATGTTACTGTGGTTGAGGTTAGGTTATATTTATGGTTAGGGGTCAGGTCCCCAACAGGACCTACACTACGGTATAGCCTCAATTTGTAATATAGATTTTTCTATTTAATAGAAATACTTTGTTTAAATGTAATCATATTAATAATTTGGGGAAACATTATATTTTTAGTAGTTAAGTGACAATTATCAAAATAAAAAGAGAGACCCTTCAGAGATTCTGCAATTACAATCCTGAAATTTCCATTTATATCAAATAAATATTAACACAATCGCTGCTAAAATATAGCCTGTGATTAGCCTGCTATAAATGGAGATCCATTTTCACAGCAAAAATGTTTTAGTCCTTAATTTTTTGCTTATTTATGCTAAGCACCCAATAATATAGAGATATGAAGTCACTTTCCGGGATTCCGGAACTAGCAAAGTCATATAACCCACCTGTATGCACTAGAAGCTTTAGAAAAGGATAGAATGACTGGCATTTTGGCACTCTGCCCTTTGGAGGGCTGTGCTAAGTGCCAAATGCATAGGCCTCCTCTATTCCTCATGAATAGTAGCTAGATTATCATGCTTCTTCATGCCTTAATATTGCAGTTTTCAATAGACATAGCGAGTACGAAAAGAATCCATGAAATCTTATAGCCTATTATTGTTACACACAAGATATCGAGCATGTAGAGATCTGACCATCACACCCATATGAGCTGGTTTGGAAATTCCATTCCAAAACCATGGAGACTTACATGGAGCTGGCCCGCCTTTGCAGCTACAGCTACAGTACATGTATAACAGCCGTCACTCTTCTGACATGGTGTTCCACAAGATTTCTGGTCATTAATCTAGATACGTGCAAATCCAGCCAGTAAATCATGTTTCGGTACATTAGGTTGCCTATTAAAGCTCTAGGTAGCCTATCTGATTTTTTAAATGATTCAATAACACAGCCACCATTGATTGACAGTTAAAACTATAGGGAAATCTAATAGAGGAGCAGCTCCATGATTCTTATCAAACTAAGAAAACAATGAGTTGCAGCTCATTTAGAGACTCCTATTAAAGTGTAATACAGCTAACAGCCAGGCAGGTCGGCTACACACTCTTTACAAACTGTACTAGAGGGAGGTACGGCAGAAGATCAATGTGCTCATCTGTCCAAGGTTATGGTTATTACATGGAGGGTAGACAATCTCTTAAACCCCCCCAGATACAAACTCTCTCACACACAGACACACACACTCATGCACACACATGATGACACATAGGCCTGCCGATAACTACAACTATTATAGATGAAAGCAATTAAACGACAGACGACCTCTGCCCTCATGAATAAGGATGCTCAAGAACTGTAGAGGGTAGTGTGTGTGTGTGTGTGTGTGTGTGTGTGTGTGTATGAACGTTACACATATGCTTGCATCGGCACTACTAAGTATACTGGTGATTGTGCAAACCCACTAATCTTCATAATGCAGGTTGAAGTACTTATGGCCAGGTTCAAATAATTCTATTGTATTTGATTTGCTTCCTTCAATAGCTTGTTCTACATTTACAGGAGTTCTTCAATTGAAAGTGAAAAAACTAGCATCAAATGGAATGCTAATACAAATAATATAAACTTCTTTCCTCTGTGACTCGGAGTTGGCAAGCTTTATTGACATCTGGGTGGTATTCAGTACACACCATTCTCTTAAACTGAATTCATTGTCACAAGCAGTGCTCTACAGTTTCTCTGCATGCTGGACTTTAATTTTGAAAGCAATGGCACAACTTTTGTTTCTATTGGCAACACTCTCACCTACACTGTTCAAACACAAACCGATGCTGTCCGCTCTCTCACTTCAAAGCCACACCCACCAACACGCAAGCCCCAACTCCTGTCACTCACTCACAGAACACAGAGCACTCCATGCTGTGTCTCCACTCTGCTGCTGTCAATTCATGCTGCATTCAATCACAGCAGGGACAATGTGGCTATCCAAATGGTTTGCTTATTATACTACAGGTTCCAGTCTCTCTGCAAAATGTTAGCTACACTAAAAAATGTATAAAGCTATAACAATGTTAGTGTGTAATTGCAGTATTTTTAGCAGTGGTGTCGATCAGAATATTGTTGTCTTGTTCTGAATCAGATATTTTTCTAAGTGTAACATGTTTTATGTGATTAGGGCTCCTGGGAAACACTGACCAACTCTGATTGGTTACCAGCCAATGCCGAGCTGCCTTTTCAAACCAAAAACACCAACCATATCATTAGAAACATCATTCTATTTCTAGCATTCCAACATGTCACCCAACTATGACAAATATAAACCAATTTGCAATTAAGTTGTGTTTACACATATTGAGCAGGCCTAATGGCATGGTAACTACCAGTATAATTGCAAACAGTTGGTGGCACAGAAAGTAAAACTTAAAAGGAATAGGATTTGGATAGGCCTAAACTCCATCAATTCATATATATTATCAGTCTATCTATGATCTCTTTTTATCTGGTCTGGTGCTTCTAAAATGCATTTGGTGGTACTCCTAAGTTGTTGTAAGTTAGAGCCACATAAACTCAGCAAAAAATAAACATACTCTCACATTTAACTGCTGTCATTTTTCAGCAAACTTATCATGTGAAACTATTTGTATGAACATTAAAACACTCAACAAATAATACATAAAATTAACTAATTCTACAGACATGTGACCAACAGAAATGAAATAATGTGTCCCTGAACAAAGGAGGGTCAAAATCAAAAGCAACAGTCAGCATCTGGTGTGGCCACCAGCTGCATTTACGTACTGCAGTGTATCTTCTCATGGACTGCACCAGATTTGCCAGATCTTGTTATGGGATGTTACCCCACTCTTCCACTAAGGCACTTGCAAGTTCCTGGACATGTCTGGGAGAAATGGCTCTAGCAGGAAATCACGCACAGAATGCAGAACGAGCAGTATGGCTGATGGCATTGTCATGCTGGAGGGTCATGTCAGGATGAGCCTGCAGGAAGGGTACCACATGAGGGAGGAGGATGTCTTCCCTTTATGCACAACGTTGAGATTGCCTGCAATGACAACAAGCTCAGTCCGTTGATGCTGCGACACACCGCCCCAGATCAGGACGGACCCTTCACCTCCATTGATGGAGGGATTGTGCATTCCTGGTGTAATTCAGGCGGCAGTTCTAACCATCCTGTATCTGTCCTGCAGGTGTAATGTTCGGGTGTACCAATCCTAATTACACGTTCTGCCACTGCCATCAGCTGACCTTCCTGACACCCTGTAGCGCTGTCTTAGGCGTCTCACATTACAGACATCGCAGTTTATTGCCCAGGCAATAAATTGTTTTGTGGCCATTGAACAAGCATGGAAAACATTGTTTAAACCCCTCATAATGGAGATCTGTAAAGTTACTTGGCTTTTTACAAATTGTATTTAAATTAGTCTCCAGAAAAAGGGACATTTCCTTTTATGTTGAGTTTAGATAAGATACCACAGAATCATTCTAAAATTACCGTAGCAGTCAAGACATAGGAGAATGATCCAGGATAGAGAGGTAAGGAAACTGAGTAGGAAAGACTGGTCAATACTTATCAAAAATATGAAACCACTGTTGTCGCTCATTATTCAGTTTATGTAGTTACTTGAAACATTGGTTTATTAACTTACAAGGTACAATATCTGTCATGTTAATGGCGCATGTTGTAGGTTACTATTTTATATTTGAAACAAAGTTTACACTTTATTTGGAGAGTCTAAAATTCCATCTGTAGGTGCTGTACAGATAGTTTGTAATTGATGATATGACTATCAACAAACTATCTGTTGAAAAGCAACTAATTGTATAGTTTAAGGGTAGGGGTAAATTTAGAATATGTTTTATTTGTAAATTTGTTATTTATTTTGATGGTTATGGTTTGGCTTAACATTAGGGGAAGGGTTAAGTTAGGATTAGGGTTATGGTTAGTAGATTGTTTGCTAAAATGTTGTTGATAGTCTGCAGAAAATCTGTAGAGCATCAACAGATACACTTTTTGGACTCTCAAAACAAAGTGTTACCGAAACAAACATTTACTTTATACTAAACAAACATAAACACAAAATGCACCAATTTGAATTACTTTTCCTAAATTGCAGTACAAGTAAAAAGATCAGTCAATTGAATAAATAAATTAAGCCCTAATCAATGGATTTATCATGATTGGAATACACACATACACCATGAAACAGGGGACCTATACTGTAAATATAGCATATATATCTTTGTTCAATACATACATTTGACTGATTTACACATATAAAATGGTATGTAACATCATTGACATTTTTGCATGATGCTTTTATTTTGGTTCGGTCAATGGTTGGTTCAGTTTATATGAACTGCAACTCAGTAACTACTTTGAAAGTGCTCCTATTCTATTTTTGTTTAGGATAGTTTTGGATGAAAAAGCTTGGCATATATTAGAGAGTATGCTTGCACTGTTCTGATCTAATTATACTATAATATTAATACTATTAATATATTTAGGATGGGGGCCCAGAAATATATTTTCATGGGGCCAGGATTACTTGCAACAGTCCTGATTAAATTACTAAAAATGCCACGTTAACATATATGTACTGTTTTAATTACAACATATAATGCATAGTTAAAAAAACACTTATTACAATAAGGATATCAATAGAAGAGTCCATGTGAATAAATGGTCGGGCTTGGCAGTTTTTTATACTACCCTACTAATTGAGCCCCTGCCCCCTAAAATGTCTGTGCACGGCCCTGGCTGATGGTGAGTTGAAGCGCCATCTGCTGCTGGACATAGTCACTACACCTAGCCTCTCTTCGCTCTCTCTCGTCACTGTAGGATAAAGGATTTCCCTTCTGCTCAGGCCAACTTCAACTAATAATCACACACCATCTAATTCATATTCACCTCTGTTAGCCTCAGCAGGGGCTTAGAATAACACACATGTATGTACGTAACTACACACTGACTCAGACACACACACACTCACACACTCACACAGAGCAATCTCTCAGCTCAGCGAACAATCACAGCGTGAGCGCCGGGAGTGAGACGAAGAAACAGGGAGAGACCGAGGGAGAGGAAGCAAAAAGGAGAGAGTGGAATTTGCTGCAAGAGAAGACAAAGCAAAGAACAGTTCAGCTCTAAAAACAGGCTGCTGCATCGGATTATACAGCTTTCCAATACTCACACAGAGAGAGTGCACTTGAAGTTGCAAATTGCTATTCAAAAAAATGAAACGGAAATCCAGGTACTGAACATCAAACAGGATGACTGACATCAACAGGGGACTAAAGTTTGAGCTAAATAAACACAGAGTTATGCTATTCTAAAGAGGTTGCTTCACCTCAATCATGTATTCACCTTTAGTATCAGAATAAGATAATAATGCAGGACAGAACCACACACACATGGCTAGCCTACATAAATAATACACAAACAACCAAATCAACAAGACTTTCCTTAGCTTCCAGTAGATTTCATCATGCATCCAGTAATTCCCCGTTTCCTTTTTCAAATGTTTTCATGCTGTGTATCCATTTAAACTATACTGTGTGAGCATGTAGTGTGTGTTAGGTGTTTATGTTTGTGTGTTTTATGCGTGCGTGTTTGCAGCGTATCTTGTTATCCATCCTTTTTGGGACCAAAATGGAGCAAACTGTCCTGAAATGAAATGATATCAACAACTTTTGTCCTGACATTTAATTTTTTTGTAGGTTTTAATGGTTTTGCTTGGGTTTATGGTTACGGTTAGGATTTTGGTTAGAAGTTAGATCTATAAAAGGTATAATTCCGGTTATGGTTAAGGTTATTCGGGTAATATGTTAGGTGTGCGGTTACGTAGCCTACAGTAGGCCTATGTATTTTAGAGACTGAGAAAGAGGGAGACATAAGGGGGAAATGGAGGGAGTAAGCTTATCAATAGTAAGCTATAGAAGTATATAATGCTTTGTTCTAACATCTTTAGCGCCTGGTGAGGGGCTCGAGGCATGTTGTAGACGTTGCTCGTGTGTTTATGTGTTTGTTACACTTTGGAACGCAATAAAATGAGTAGCTATTTGTTTCACACGACATTAGCTCACCGACTGTATATTATTGTATGTCAACGTCAAAGCATATATTTCCAAATCTAGCGACATTGCATTCAATACATTTCACAGTACGTGAAATGTATATAGCCTATGTGATTCTGATTGAATTTGGATGCAGATCAATGTTATTTGACTTTGACAAACGTGAGAAATGTAATTCACAACGATTAATAAATAGTCTGTTATGTCATAACGCGGTGTCAGAATGAATCCATCAACCTGGAGAACTGTCATAAATGGTTACTTAACGCACACAGCCTACCTATCGCGTGAAAAACATAAAGTTTAAATGATTATGCTTATTGTAACTGTTTCTTCTCATCCAATGCACTAACATGCTCTGTCTGTCTCTAGCGCTGATAATCAATTCGAAATGTAAATGGACCGCTCGAATTGTAAGCTTACTATCAATATTAATACAATTCCAAAGATTGAGCAGCAAATTACACATCATGCAGTTATTTGCCTAATCTTTATTTACTCTACCCCATAAACCCTGGACCACTTTAGTGAACAGTGAATTATTAGAGGAACCTTTTGAATAAGTTCCAACGGTTATCCAACCATTGACCAAGATAGCATAAAAGTTGTTCCTTAGAAGTGAAAAGATTTATCCTGCGTAGGATGTCTCCACATCTCCACAGCACCTCGACACAAGTAATGCCAATGTACTTCAAGCAGAACCAGCTCGAACCGTTTCCATTTCTTATCCACCTCTCTCTGGTCTTGCATGAATCATATCGATCAGACCGTCAGATCACTTAACTGAGAGATTGTCCGTCCACGGTGAAGTGAAACCGGGCTGCCGCCTACCCGAACATGGCAACAGCCACGCGGTGTATTTCAGAGTCAAACAGCAAGTTAAAAAGGTTTACAATCCGTAAACAGTCTCTTACCTTCATTTTCTAGGTAATTCCGTAAGCTTTCGCATGGTTGGAAAGCGCGAAAAAGCAAATGGGAGAAAAGAAAAAGGGATGGATAGATCCAAGGGACGAGAAGTGCCATTTTTCAGGCTGCGCGGCGCGCTCGCTGCATCACTGTTTTGTGTAGAGTTGTTGAGCGAGCTCCTCGCGAATGAGCGGAGGATAGTAGGGAAACAGTGAGAGCGAGAAAAGGGAGAGAGCAAGGAAAGAGGAGGACACGGGAAGGAGGGTCCAGCGAGAGCCAAGCGCTGTCAATCTAGGTGCACTGGGTGGTGTGGATTCACGAGGCCCCGCACAGTTTTGACCCCCCTCCCCAAAAAAACATACAACACACACAAACACTATTCACAATAAGCTGTCAGAGAAGCCTGGTTTCATGTCCTGATTCAAATCCAGTGCTTGTATGGATATTTAAAATGGTCGTAATTAATTCCACCGTGTGTTGGTATGTTTCCGCGGGTCTAAATGAATAAATGATGCTTTCTGCCTGCCATATTAAATGTGAATGCGGGAGGGCTGGGGAGAGGGTGCATCAGGTCAACCTCTCAATCTTCTGCTTTTTAACGCAGCAGACCCAAGCAGCATGAGGGAAATCAAGACGAGCACCACTGAGAAAGTGTTTTAACAGGACAGATTTAGCCCTATCGCTTTGCTGCCCTTAGATATGTGTCCTTTCTGTTTGGCTAAACCTACTAAATTGATGTCAACCCCCCAATTTATTCCTTATTGGAGACTCCATCCACTGTGACTGCACGTTTAGTTAGGTAGGCTGACAATTATTTTCATCTCAGCCCATCCAAATGTTAGATCAACATTTTAACTACTTGATTTCATTTTCAGTGTAGTAGCTCAATAAACGTAATTGTTTGCCTATTTAATGCTCAACGGACGTCTTTGCCCTGGTCTAGCTGCTAACCAGCGACTTCCAGGCAGCCCTCCGTATGCTTTAGATGATCAACGCAGGGTCACGACCACAATTATATTTACCACAGATAGCGTCCTCTTTATCGCGCTTCTGTCCGAAATGACCATCCTAAAAGACCCATAAAAACGTCACATGCACATTGATTTACGTTGTTTCCCCGCATATATCCCTTAGAGCTTGGATAGCTGCATGCGTGTGTGTGCAGCACACTCCTATTTCCACAGATTTGTTAAGGGTCCAATTATGATGACGATTTGTTCCGTGTGCCAGCTTTACTCAGATGACCTAATTTCCTAGTTGGGTGTGGGAAGAAAAAACAGCATTTCGTTTAACACTCCTTTTTATTTGTGCCTCTTGTCATGCTATAAAGCTGTATTCAGTTGTCTGGTGGCTAAACAGTGCAATGTCATGCATTCCTGTGATGAATCACTTCTCAACTACTAATGATCCTCACCTTCTGTCTCACACCTCACCCTCTGTCTCACTCTCTCTCTTACTCCTCACCCTCTGTTGTTTCACTCCTCCCTTTGGGTGTCACACTCCTCACCCTCTCGCCCACTCCACACACGTTGATATTTCACTCTTCCCCTCTGATGTCTCACCCTTCACCTTAAGGCCAGTCTGATGCTCTGAGCAGTAACAATGTGTCTATTCACAGAGAGAATCAATGTTGGATAAAGAATACAAACAAAATGGATATTAAAAGATGATTGATGAAAAGCAATGACAGCAATTTACTGTTAAGTAGAACAGAGTCCCTGGACAGGTTGTTTTACTCACACAGACTTTATCTCATCTCGTCTCTCACACACACACGCACATACAGGCACACCAACTGGGTTGGGTCTGACAGAATAATGGTAAACCTGGGGGCTGGGGGGCCAATAGCGGTGCAGAGGTGCTGACAGGGTCAACTGACTAGTCAAGCCCTGACCCCCAAACTCATTCTGGGGTCTGTCTTTTCTCCAACCTTTTCTCTACTCTTTCAGACTCTCTCAGTCATGTGGTAATGTCTCTATTGTGGCTAACGCCCGACAGCTTGGAGAGACTTTAGACTCTAATCAGGATGGAGAGCTGTGAGGGTGTTTAGCAGGAACTGTTGCCTGGTTTGGTAGGAAGGAAAAGCACTGTCCACTGGTTTACATAACAACAGAACATCACTGTCCACTGGTTCACATATCAACAGAACAGCACTGTCCACTGGTTCACATAACAACAGAACATCACTGTCCACTGGTTCACATA
>JACXGM010014599.1:0-15666 GCA_016801145.1 Umbra pygmaea
GAACCTTTACAAGTAATACTACCAAACTCCCTTTATGGGTGGATCACAACCAAAATCACATAGGTACCGGTTAAAATGTGTGACATACATTGGGGTTTCCCCCTTTCCATGAATCTTAATTCATCCCAGGAGGGATGAGAAACCAGCTGTTGAAGGAGTCACTATTTGGATCTTATAAACATTAATTTCCCACTACAAAGGTATTTCTATTCATTTTGGTAAATAAAACAATATTATGTACGTTATCAACCCATTTTAGCGCTGAGACAAAAATCTAATTATTTGTTACCGTCCAAGCATTTTTGTGTTCCAATATATGTACAGTATGTCACTTCAAGTGTTGTAATGTATTGTTTGTGCATATTTCATTGTAAATAGTGTTTGATAATATTTCAGTCTTTGTTGAGATGATTTGGTTCTCATTTGGTGGGACTGGTTCAAAAGGTGGAGTAGGATTATAGAGATATAGAGTAGAAAGCAGATGAAGATGGAATAGAGACAGACAGAGGTATGCAATGACAGAGAAGAGAGAGAAATGTGTCTGTATCCAAGTAGGTATAATTATTTTATTTTCTTATTTTTGGGGGTGCGGGAGCAAGTATGAAAACATTCTTGATTGGAACAATTTTAAATATACTCACAAGTGAAATTTGCTATAAAACATAGAAGAAAAAAGTCAATATAGATAATTTAACATAAAAAATGTAGTTTTTATATGCTCATTCTACCGCTATTGAATGTGACGTCTTAAGTAATGTGCATTTCATGTCTGGAAAAAAATTGAAGAGCAATCAATAAAAGTATTGTTTCACATATTCTTTGATACATTTCTCAAGGCATCGTGGTGTCAGGCAATTTTCTGAGTGGGAGGTGAGAGGGAGGGGAGAAGTGAATGGAAGTTTGTAGGTCGTAATCCGTCTGATACATTCACTTGACCTCATTTAAGCATGAAGTCTGTGAAAAAATACTGCAAGCTTTAATATTGTGATGCAGATTTTCCACCCATTTAATGGAATGTAGTGTATTTAGTTATGTATTGTGATGCATACATTTTTGAGTAAATCCTGCTGACCATAAAGGAAATCTTACTCACAAAAGCCCCTCAATCTCCTAGACAATTCAGTTGGGAAGCAATATTTTATTACTGAGTTTGGGTAAATTCTAGCAGCAGTTGATTAAACATAGCAATTTTTATAGAGTAGAAAATAGATTGTGTATACATAAATATCTTACATACTGTACTAGATGACAGCATTAGTGAGTTAGATAAAGCTATGAATGCTGCATACAATTGTTTTACTACAACAGACGAAAAGTACAGACTATGCAGTGGAAGTAAAGCGGTGAAAGGGAAATGGAGAAGGGCCACTTCAAGTGGTCTGATGCAAGGAAGATGTGGAATGGGTTTAACACAATTGCTGGCTACAAAAATAAATCAAGTCACGTAGTAAACACCAGTGTTTCCCTACCTGATAAAATGAACTGCGTTTTCTAGAACTTGAAGTATTTGGGTATTATGTAATGTACAAGATTTCATTGTTTTGTGGCCATTCCAATCAACAAATTGAATGCAGGTTGTATAGATTGGTTGTGGATCACCGTTCTTAAATAATACACTAAACATTAGGGGTTCAAGAGGAATTCTCCTAAGATCTTCAAAGCTCCTTGAAACACTTTTGAGTTATTGGAATTGAAAATTTCTTCAAAAGTTACTTCCAAAATCCTTTTGAGGGTAAGGTTCATAGAGAAACAGTGTTATTGTCTGGAACTGAAAATATTTTTGATAAAATGTGACTGTGAGAAAGTTTAACTTCGAGTCGATATCAGGCCCATCTTTATAAAGTATGTACATGTATGCATGCCAATTTGTGATTGAAATGTTATTTCCAAAAAAGCTTGCAATGATAAAGATTAAAATGTAAAATGTACACTGGCCTTTCCAAGTTTGGATACATTGCCATGCAGCATAATCTTTGTAGATAGAACCCAGAGAAACTGCGATCACTGTGACTACGGTACTTTTGCAGACAGGCTCGCTGGTACAGCAGGCTGAATTGGCCAATTGTATGAAGATGCACTCCATGTACTTGAGTATGACATGGAACTCATCCAGGTGACAAATGCCTGATTTGTAGGGGGTCCGCGTGGCGGCGTAGTGGGATAAGTGTCAGCATTGCAGGACAGTCTACGTCATGATGGTCAGTGGTTCAAGCCTTCTTATCCTTTGCCCGGACCCCCAGCATGATGCAGTGCAAATTGGCATAGCGCTGCCTGGGATTTGGGATAGATGAATTGGATTATCTAACTTGTCATGTTGCTCTTCAGTGATTCCTTGTGTGCAGCTCAGGCGCATGTAAATTCAACCACAGAAGTGCATTTGTTGAGCAAGATCATCTAGGGCAGTGGTCACCAATCCTGGTCCTGGAGAGGCACCAACCTGTAAGTTTTCACTTCAACTGCAAATAATGTAGCTTAATTCAGCTCATCATCCAGCTAATTAGTAGAATCAGGTGTGCTAAATTGGGGCTAAAGTGAAAATAGTTTGAATGGTAGATCTCCAGGAACAGGATTGGTGACCACTGATCTAGGGCATGAACTGACTTAAGGCTTTCGTGTTGGAACAGCAGTGTGAAAAGGAGGTCAGGACATGCAAAAAAAACACAAAAAAATCCCTGATTTTGTGTAAGTGTATATACTGTATTACAGTTGGCTAGGACACTCTGAACACAAAAAGGGCCAGACATTGTTAAAAGTTTATATCTAAGTCTAACTTAAAATATAACTATAAATGAAAATTACTTGGAAAAATAGCAGTTACTGTAACAAACATAATCTCAAGACTTGCTTGTTTTGGAAATTCACAATTAAAATACATAATATTCAGATGTTTGTTTTTAAAATGATTTTTAAAAACAGTAGCAACACGCCCACCGTGACCAGAGAATCTTGGAGTACTAAAAAGGCAAAATTTGGGGGAAATATTTCTTCAAGACATAAACATTAATCCAGTTTCAGCCATGTTTTAGTCACAAATAAGAAGTCCAATAAGTTTGTAATGAAAAAGTCATTTAAAATGAACAACTTATTAGATATTTTTCATCGCATTTATCAAGGTGACTTGAGTCAGTGACTCAGCGTTTTCATTATTTGGAGATGAAATCCTAATAGAACATAGCTTTAGCGGGTTTACTAACCATAACTCTGTGTGTGACTTTGAAGAACAGGATGAAATATACTGGAATGACGTCATTAACCAAAGAAGTGAACTGTGCGTCCTTACAAAATTGCGCCGAGATCCTCGGTGGACATATTGAGAATGGCGCAGAATTTTCAAGTGTGCACAAAATTATTTGTTCACAGGAAGACGATATGTTGAATTCAGTTTATGCAGATTCAGAGATGAGTAGAAGATAGCCATACTTGTACACATATAATATCCATGAGCAAAAACAGCAACATAATAAAGACTAAGTACATTAACACTTTTGTAACATACCAGAGCAGAAATCAGAATTGACAGCATCTTCTGTAGCACCAGTGCCACCATAAACCAGGTCTATGTCCTAACACGCCTGAGAAGCCGATGTTGTAACAGATGGCATACAGGTAATTCGAGTAATACCCACAACTAACTGTTGATCCTCGAGCCGATAGCATTTGTAGCATCCCAATCTAAAGCAGGACTGTCCAAGCACAAAGCCAAGTGCAGAGTCTCCTCCGCAGCGAAGCCGATGTAAAAATGGGATGAAGTGTAGGCAGGTAGTTCAGGTGATCCCCGCGATCAACAGCTGATCGTCCAGCTGAGATGCCCAATCCATTATTGCACACACAAGCCTATCTTTTCCACGGCGAGCCAATGTTGACGTAAATGAAGTGTTGGCAGGTGGTTCAGGAACTCCCCACGATTACAGCTGATAATCCAGGTGAAAGCAGCCAATCCCTATTCGCCAAAACAAATCATCCAAACACAAGGCCGTCAGGTCGTACAGGCGCTCCCTTGATACCAATCAGATTGCTCCAAAATAATGTAATATCAGTGGACTTAACGCTAAACTGGTAGAGCAGTGGCAGTCAGACACGCCAGCGTACGCTCTAACCGGAAGTATTAAGAGCATACAATAACGGTCATACAATTAATGTCATTCTAAAATAAGTCCTTTGTTTTCCCACTTTCCTTCTCTTTCTCTTTGCTTTTGGCTCATGGCAGATCAGATGGAAGCCTCAGCAGGCTGTCAAAATATGTTATAAATGTTTGCCATTTGTCCAAAAAAATGTTTGTGAGCACCTAAGGGAATATTTAATTTCCTCAATTTGCAGTGACGACATGACATCCCCCAATCAGCTAAGGGGGGATGGCAGAGCTTCTACTGCAACAGGAACCTGCGTCAGGCTAAAAGGGATGTAAATGCAAGGAGATCTACATTTGTATTGCTTAAAAAGAGAGCCTCTTCTGGAATCCCTAACACAGCTATCCCCCTGATAGCATGGAGGCAGGTGGATTTTAAGTGTGCTTCCGAAAGGGTTTGAAATATAGAATTCCAGTAGTTTCTCAATTTAGGGTTCTGGTAAAACATAGGGAATACATTGCATGGGGAAGAATAACATTGGCTACATCCATGACGGCAAGGTACATTAGATTCTAGATAATCTGGATTTAGAGTAATGAACTCTGTGAATCACCTTGAACTGATTAAGTCCAAGACGGGCACAGGATGAGAAGGAACTCACTCTGTCTATAGCTCTTTGCCACCACTCCTTGGTAAATTCAATACCAATTTCCCCCTCCCAGGCTGTTTTAGTTGAATTAGTTGAATATTTATCCAAAGACGAGATTCATGAATAAATCTTGGAAATGAATGATTTCAGTTAGCGTAAGAAATTTAATAACGCTTTCCATGGTTGAGAAAGCGGTATGTCTGGAAAACCAGCAAATACAGAGGAAACAAAATGTCTTATCTGTAGATAACAAAAAAAATGGGATGGAGTCAAAGCATGTTTAGCAACCAAGTTAGGGAAACTAGAAAAGATTAAATTTTCATATAACTCATGGAAGGATTTACTCCCTTTTCTTTTCCATAAAGAGAATGCATTATCAACAACTGGATTAAATATATGATTGTTATCAATAGGATAGTGATCAATACCGGCAGTGAGGATAACACCTATGTTAGTAGTACTGTAAACGTCCACATTTCCAAGACAGGAAAAAAAACGGAATAGAGCCTAATACAATTCTGGAAAAGAAACAGGCATAATTTAGCTCCAGGCATAATAAGATAGCTAATAAGCCAGGAAAAAATAAGTTATTCAGCTTTATGGGTCCCCAAATTGCTCTTTGAACCAACTCTCTGCGTCTGCCAGAGTCAAAGTAACACTTTGTGCCCTCATGCTCAACAAACAAACGTGCTGGGAAGCAGAGAGAGAGCTTCATATTTTTAGCATGAAGGCTACGTTTGACATTAAGGAATTTACCTCTCCTGGTAGCAATCCCAGGACTAAAGTCGGGGAAAATATATACCTTGTGCCTGCGAAAGTATAGCTGGTCAGAGTTGCTGTTCCTACTTAAGGCCCTGTCCTTATCTTGGTAGATGTGGAACCTGACAATGAAGCCTCAGAGTTTCCTGACGTCGCTTTCCCCTGTCAGGTGAGCTCCGAGGCGATGAGAGCGATCCACCTTAGGAGGGGTCTAGAAGATGGTAGGGAGCGACTCAGTTAGAAAGGAAGCCTGTCTCCATTCCTAATGAATTTTAGTTGTTAGACTACAGTTGTTGAAGTATATTGTCCAACTTCTGGAAAAGAAAAGAATATGCTTAGCCATTTAACTGAATTATTAGACACTTTAGACAAGTTATTATCCTGTGATTTTAACCTGAATGGGAACTCACAGGACTCACTCTGCATGAAAGAATTTTGTACTGAGGTAAATCTGATGCAATTAATCACCAAGCTGACAAGGCCTAATCTTAAATAGCCTCCAAAGTCCACATTGATAAATAAATTCTAACAAATGTACCTGATAGATTTAGAGCTAGTGGGGTATTTCTACTAGGTGTAAGTGATCACTGCCCCGTTGTATATTTTAGAGATGTCAGAGTTCAAAGGGCCAAACCTCACATAATCACTAAATTAAACTATAGAAACTTTAGTGAACAGGCTTTCTTACAGGATCTCTGCCATAGTAATCTTGACTGTTATATTTCTAATATTAGTATTGCTAATGCCATTTCGGATAATCACGCTCCATACACTATGGGTTAGAGTGAGGAACAGGTCAAACCCATGGTTCAATACAGACATATCTGTGTCAGGGAACGGACTGTAAACGAGGTTGAATCCAAATGCAGAACACGAGGTTAGTAAATACAATGATATTAATTGTGAATTATAAGGCAGAATGGAATGCTGTAGTTGATGACTGGGTGGCTAAGGCAGCACAAGGAGATAGATGACCGGATGTGTCTCTTTTATATATGTGCTGTTTTTTATATGTTCAGTCTGATTTGTTGTCATTTTTGTCCTTTACTGTCTGTATTATCCTGTGTGAGCCAAATCACCAAAATTAATTCCAGGTGATTTGCATTGCTTTGGCAAAATAAAGACTTGACTTGACTACATTGGTTGTGAATGATATTATCAAAGCTGTTGATAGTAAGTTAAACTGTGTTGTCTTATTTATTGACCTGTCGAAAGCCTTCGATACATATCATTCACTGCTACTCATAGAACTGAACTCACTGGGGTTAGCTGTAGACACTTGTGCATGTTTAAGACTTAACGACAGATCACTGGCTATTGTCGCTAAAGGGATAAAATCAGATGTTGTTAATATTCTGTGGAATTTGTTTATTATTTACATACATTATGTTGGTAATTCCATTTCTATGCTGATGACACAGTACTTTATGTGGTAGCCCCATCACATGCTCAAGCATTTACATTGCTGCAAACCGATTTTGATTTGCTACTTGATTTGCTACAAAATGCATTTGTAGAACTATGGCCCTCCTACTCAAATCTGGCCCTCGATTCCAGGTCCACTTCATTTGTTCATTACAACCCTCGAATTCAGCATTTATTTAGACTAGGGACACCAGGTGGGTCCAATTAATGATTAGGTAGAACAGAAAACCACAGGCTCCAGCCCACATAGTGTAAGATTTGAGTATCCCTGACCTTTGGCGTGTGTTAAATGCCAGTAAAATGAAGTATATGGTGATACCTATAGCCAAAGATCTACAACTGGAAAATCTTAACATTACTACACGAACTGGTTCTGTTTTAGAACGTGTCCCCTCCCATAAATACCTGAGAATTTTGTTGGATGATAATCTCTTTTTTAATACACATACTACTGAGCAGGTGAGAAGGCTAAAAATGAGAATTGGCTTTTTTAAATAAATCAAATACATTTTAAATAAATCAAACCATAAGTCTGTCTTCACAGCATAGAAAAGAAGTTGTTCAAGCGACATTTATTTCAGTGCTTGATAATGGTGATCTACTGTATGTGTATGGGTCAGTATCAGAGTTGAAACATTTGGATGCAGTATATCATGCAGCGTTACGCTTTATTATTTGAGCAAACTATCACACACATCATTGCCTGTTACAGTATACAGTATACTGCATTTGGCAGATGTTTCTTTATAAGGCTTTATTACAGAAACAACCTTGCAATTTCAATGAAAGAAATCAGTAGTCAATCATTATACTGTATATCAGACTCGGGCTCAGGACTTTTTATTACATTTTATAAACATTATTTTGTTTTTATACAGTAAAATGCACCCCCGCGATTAACATGCAGATATTGTGTTTTGTGTAAAAATGAATCATTATTGCGCATACTTTTACAAAGTGTGCATAATTATTATGTAACAAATAAATGAAATATGTATTTTCGATAAATCACAGACCATATCGGCAATAAACCAGCGACAACGAAAAATAAACCACAACTCTAATGAAAATATTAAATGAATACATTGTTTCCAAGTCTTGTTTATTGATTCTTATATTAATAATGATTTAGCAAATGTCACGATTGCCGCATGTTGTGTGGAGAAAGGAGAGACTCAGAGACTCTATAGGTGGGCTGCAGGGTACACTGAATAGCGCAGTACACAGACATGTAAGCTAGACAGACGCTCACTAACCTCGCTTCTGGACATAATACGAACTAGACATTGAAGTAACACAACCCTAAAGAAACCGTGACATTATAATAATGAATCAATGAACTGCGCACTCCTCTCCTCCACCCTGTACAGATTTAGGGACTGAGCCGCCAGCTGATAGTGCTTAGGTAATCAGACCAGCTCAGTCCCCAATTAGTACCAGGTGAAAGAAAGGAAGGCACTACATAGCACACAGAAACATAATTAACTAAACATGGGTACAATAAAAAAACAACAGTACATAAGCACTGGACATAAGGGTAAACTCAAAAACCACAAATAGGCAGAAATACCCAAATATTTATCAAGAGTCCAATCTTTCAGTCTTGAATGAACACCAGCCTCACTGGCTGGACGTTAAAGCAAATGTCTAAGCCATCCCCTCTTAACCGAATAAAACATTAATTAATAAATAATTTTAGCTGGCAAATGCCAGTGTTATCTAGATTTATAACATTATTTGTTTAACCTATACCCTAATAAAATATTTATTATATTATTTATTATACCTGTATTTGGGAACTGGATTCGACAGTGTGAATCGTCACTTTGTAAGTATGATCAAAGGTAGGCTATATTTAAAGTTTTTGGTGAGATCTCTGGTATAAATACAGACAACTTTAAGCAACAAAATATTATTTGTAAGTATAAAGTCATATCCAGCAGATTTTAATTAGCAAGTTATCTAATATGGAAAGGTAAATGTAAATAGGGCAGCTGGTCATAAGTGTAATGTTGGCGAGACATCTGTTCAAGAAAGGAGAAAGGAAGAAACATAATTTACAGAAGGTGATTCCAGAGAAGAGGGTGTTCTATTCTAGCTCCCGTTAAGGAGGGTACCTGACTCCCCACTGCTCAAGGCCCCCAGAGGTCAGCAAAACAGGTATGGAGTCATGGGTGCGAGTAAGGACACAACACAAATATTGACCATGTAACTCAGGCTTTTATTCAGCCAAACGGTATAAAAAATATTGGATAAGGGGGGCTGGATGGAACCTAAAGCTAAGACAGTAATATAAAGTCCCCCCCTTACTCCATCTCCCAACGCAAAACACACACAGCTAACTGGCACACGATCCAGGCTCCCTAACCAAAAATATAGGAGGGAGTCCGCCCTTCTAGCCTAGTGTTCTTAGACAAGGGAGTATCCCTGCATGCGGTGTATACCCCAGGGCAGCTCTAAACTACACAAAGTATTAACTGCAATAAACATTGAATACAAAACAAGCACAACACTGACTACCAATGACAACCAAGCACCACTCCACACTAAATAGGCTTATCACTCATACTAAGATCCAAGCTCTCTCTCAAACAAAGTACTAACTTACTAATGCAACCTAACACAGAAATCAGTGAACTCAATCACAAATTCACAACACATGACAGAGCAACAGCCCTTCCTTACAACCTGAGAGACTGAAACAAACAAAAAATGGCACAGTTATACAGCGGAAGAGAATGATTGGATAGCTGTTGATGACCGGAACCAGGTGAACATGATTATGGAAGGAGTCAATGATAAGTGGTAATTGGCAATGATGACATGATTTGTGCCACCTGTGGGGAATAGACAAACTGAATAGAAGCAAAACACACAGAGAACACTAACACAGAAAATACAGAAACATATATACCTGTGGGATTTAACAGAGGGCTTGAGGAGGAGGCAAGGCAAGGTGGCCGAATTTAGAAGAATACTTGTCATGTTGGGTTTTGGCCCAGTGAGAGCGCAAATGTGCCATTTCAAATGTGTCTATAAAGGCTGACGCAGAGGAGTGATCTGATGAAGAAGCATCTGATGGAGATCAGTCTGACTCAGACGTTTGAAAATGACTGCATAGAAGAATGACTGCAGCGAGTCCTGGAGATGTTTGGAGACAGCGATGGACAATGGAAGCTTAGATGGATCTGTCAGCGAAAATAAAGAAGGTGAATCAGACGATGAGTGAAACAAACAAACATAAAAACTGAGTCACCTAATTATGAAAAGTAACGTAAAAGCTGATGTTATTTATAAATACAACATTATGTACTGACGTACTATACAAAAAATACATTAATTTTCTTGGACTTAACAATTTAATAGCTACAAAATAAAATCTGATTTTTCGTCTGTATCCTTCTGAGCATCATCGTCATGTCTGTCAATTCAATGTAGGTATTTTCCAATGTATCTATAGCAACACTACAGAAAATATTAATGACTGTATGGTTATCTTCTGTAGGACGCGGGGGGGTGTTATTATAAGTAGTGATGGGCAAACAATCCTTCATTGCTGTTCTTCTAGCAGCTGGATATAATGCTGGCAGCACTAACTCAGATTGTCTTTTTCAAAATAAAAGCTACATAAACGCCACAACATGTTGCAAAGCATTACAACACAGGCCTTTATCTTGAAAAAGTGCTTCCAGCATATTTTGCTGTTAGAAGAACAGCAATGAAGGTTCGCTTGCCCATGTCACGATTGTTGGTGATTGAAAGGAGACCAACAGGCAGGTAGATGGAATGTTTGTTTGTTGTTTTATTTGTAGAACTGGGAACATACACTCATGAAGCAGCAGGTGAATTGAATACAGCGAGTGCACATTGGATATACTCAGATAGCTACGTGCTCTTATCAGTGGCACAGACACTGTGCTACATACAAGTACAGAGCATCGGATTTACTTTCAAACTTTAACAACACTCAGTTACAACTTACGTCACGTAGCTCCTGGACATACTTCCACAAACAACGTAACATAAATCACCAGTAACGTAAAACAGAATCAGATGAACAATCAATGCCCGACAGCTCTCTCCAGTTAGGCAGCACTCTTATACTGGAAACTTAACTAACTAGTAGAACACAGCTAAACGTAATCACAAATCAACAGATTTACAAGATACCAGCCTAACCTAACCTAAACCCTATCTTAGCAAATGCCTAACTGGAGGAGCTGTCACTTACAATAAAACAATGACTGACAGTCAACGAGATCAAAACAAGAATGTATATACAGTACATGATATTGAAACCTAGTGTACTTCACGTCCGAGGTGAGTAAACTGTCCAACATAACAAATAAAGGGAGGTAGGTGGATGGCAAGGCATAATTAAAATACTATTATCAAATCAACTGTCAGACCATTGTACATGTTGACTCCACCTGCTCTTTTTGGCCATTAATGCATTTTGCACACTCACCTGTCTTTGTATGTTTTGCATGATCCCTTTTCCACAGCCTTGGTCATTATGTCACCTAGGCTAGTGTTATTTTGCACTGTCACTTTGTATTACCATAAATCTACCTCTCTCCCAGACCCTATATCACATTGACTTTATAGTATATTGCCATGCCACTGTACTTACCAAATATCTACCTCCATATTGTTATGATTCTGTCGTGTGTGAAGTAGAGAGGGGAAATTAGGCACGTAAATGGTTTGTAGAATGTGGTTTTTACTGAAAACAACAATCCAGAGAGCGTATATATCACAACATAATTGCAAGTGTCACGTAATGTGAGCAGCACACTACAGCATCTATATACACTCACCTAAAGGATTATCAGGAACACCCGTTCAATTTCTCATTACTGCAATTATCTACTCAACCAATCACGCACAACCAATTCTAGGGTTTACAAAGAATGGTGTGAAAAGGGAAAAACATACAGTATGTGGCAGTCCTGTGGGCGAAAATGCCTTGTTGATGCTAGAGGTCAGAGGAGAATGGGCCGACTGCTTCAAGCTGATAGAAGGGCAACTTTGACTGAAATAACCACTCGTTACAGCCGAGGTATGCAGCAAAGCATTTGTGAAGCCACAACACGCACAACCTTGAAGCGGATGGGCTACAACAGCAAAAGACCACATCGGTTACCACTCATCTCCACTACAAATAGGAAAAAGAGGCTACAATTGGCAAGAGCTCACCAAAATTGGACAGTTGAAGACTGGAAAAATGTTGTCTGGTCTGATGAGTCTTAATTTCTGTTGAGACATTTAGATGGTAGTCAGATTTTGGCGTAAACCGAATGAAAACATGGATCCATCATGCCTTGTTAACACTGTGCAGGCTAATGGTGGTGGTGTAATGGTGTGGGGGATGTTTTCTTGGCACACTTTAGGCCCCTTAGTGCCAATTGGGCATCGTTTAAATTCCACGGCCTACCTGAGCATTGTTTCTGACCATGTCCATCCCTTTATGGCCACCATGTACCCATCCTCTGATGGCTACTTCCAGCAGGATAATTCACCATGTCACAAAGCTTGATTAATTTCAAATTGGTTTCTTGAACATGACAATGAGTTCACTGTACTAAAATGGCCCCCACACTCACCAGGGGCCTCATGTACGAAAGGTTGCGCAGCTTACATACCAGAAGATGGCGTACGGCTGAAACTGGAAGTATGTACGCACAGAAAAATTCACATGTATAAAACCGGTCATACGCCAGGTCCTGCGCACCTTTCCTTTATAAATCACAATCAACGTGAGATTGACCGCACGTGAATGAGCCACTGATCCCTCCTTGCCTCCTCCCCTAAATGAATATGCAGATGCAGGCCTCACAGCTTAACTTTTCTCCACAAATGCAAATGTGCTAAAACAATTTTGCACATTTGAATTAATTCATATTAATCCCAGGCCAAGAAAATCATACTGCCATTTTCTCTAGAGCTACTGTAAGCCAGTCTACAGACAATTGAAATGCGCATTTAATGCGAGAATGGCATCTCGCCTGCTGTCCGGCCTGGTATAATTCGCGTTCTAATAATAATATGCCTAATTGAACAAAATTGGAATTGTTTTCTAAAATGTTATTTTTAAATAACCTAAATAATTACATAGCCTATATCACCTTGAATTTACCCTATAGTCAATATCCGATCATTGCAAATTATTTTTAAACGTCCTGACATGCATTCAAACCTGCATTAAACCTACATTTCTTTTGTGTTCCATTTTCAAAACAGCAAAAGTCACAATCATATTTTGCAATATATATTTTTTTGCAATTCTTTTAGATCGTCCCTCTTTATATGTTTTACCATTATGCTAAATATTAATCTCTAACATACTACAAGAACTGTTTGCGTCAGGTGAGAATTTGAAATGCGGCTCGTTGGGGGAATATCAATCTCATATTGGTGTTCTTTAGATGTGGAGGAGTGAAAATATATGTAATTTTTTCTATTTCATCTTTTCATCATTCATTATGAACTGCTTCATCTTGTTTTTAAACATATAGACTACGTTAGTAACCAGTGTTGTATTCAAGTTATGTTTTACTGACCATCGTCCCGTAAACGTACCAAAGTCGGTTATGAACTGTCCCCGACACATTTTTATACTATATAAAGCGGGACTCCTTTGCAACCATTGCGCATCAAGTATAAGATCATCTTTTATAGGCCACACCTAATTTCCCAGACCTTGATCACTTATTTACACATAATCCACGAGATCAATTGAGCTTTACACGTGAGTGATTTTGCCCACTTGTTACTGCGTTTCATCCTTGGGAGGTGGATCAGTGCATCATGCCTCCTGTGCGTTATGGATGAGCCAGAGTCAGGCTCACAGAGACAATCTTGTAGTTGCACAGCACAGCGAGTATAAATTTAATCTGTTGTAAGTAATCCATGCTACATGCAATATTAACCATATACAGAGGTTGACATGCATTTTCTGAATGATTTTGTCGTTCGTTTGACAACCTCAAGTAGGCTATAACAGAAGTGGTGGCAGATTAAGGTAGGCCCTAATAGCATTTCCCATTTGGGTTTTGGCATTTTGATGTGAGTCATCTACATCAATGATCGAACTTTTATTAGCGGATGTAATTATGTTTTTAGAATAGTCAACGTCATAGACGTATGACAGTAACTGTAGTGGAAACTTTATTTATGTTTGGTGAGTTATGTCACTTTTCAGTTAGAATTTGTCACGTTACAGAGCAAGACAAGACTTTGCATACGGCCCGCACATTCTCACGTCTGCTCAAAAGTTTCCGTGACGGCCCGCATATTCTCACGTCAAGTACATTTTTATACATCACACCGTGTGCGTGGAAACCAGCGTACGCAAGCTTTTCGTGCGTACGCAATGTTTATACATGATGCCCCAGATCTTAACCAAATAGAGCATCTTTGGGATGTGGTGGAACGGGAGCTTTGTGCCCTGGATGTGCATCCCACAAATCTCCATCAACTGCACGATGCTATCCTATCAATATGGGCCAACATTTCTAAAGAATGCTTTCAGCACCTTGTTAAATCAATGCCACGTAGAATTAAGGCAGCTCTGAAGGCGAAAGGGGGTCAAACACACTATTAGTATGGTGTACCTAATAATCCTTTAGGTGAGTGTATATCTAATACTCACGCTCTTTACGCGGCATGGATGTGTGCAACATATATAGGAAACCGCTTATGCATTAGCTCAAAGCAAGACAGCACTCTTATCACAACATACCAGTAACATGAATCAGCTCCCTGGATGAACAGCACACCACAATGACCATCCGATAATTACAATGAATCGCGCCTCCCTCTCGTTCACCCGGGCTTAAATAGGGACTGAACTACCATCTGATGGAAATCACACAATTATTCCCTAATAGTACCAGGTGAACCTTTGACAGTGTGCGGGAGTTCCTTCTACTATTTCCAAGTTCTACTTGTCTTTTACGCACCTGTCCTCACACATTTGCCTGGTGTGATTTTCTATCTTAGCCAGGTCGCCATTTCAAATGAGAAATTGTTCTCAATGTGCTTAACTGGTTAAATAAAGGGTAAATAAAAAGTGACACCAAGTCTCTTTCAGAGTTGTGACCTGAAATACAACAATATACAAAACCCAACTGTCACGTGTGTGTGTGTAAGGTAGAGAGGAAGACCCGGGCAAATTATGGCACAACTTGATGTTTATTCAACGAATGAATCCAGGAGACGGTCGAATGTCGTTTCGGTTGCAGGTGAAGAAGGACACTGTCGCACAACGATACTACTTAAAACAACTTACATGCTCTCAAACAGCGGCACGGGCACTGAGTTAAATTAAGTACAGAGCGTACGCATAATAACAGCATAACTCACACTCTTTTCACAACCAACGATACTATACGACAGTTCCTGGAATAAACAAAGAGTACTCACGTAACGTCTCCTAATACTCTTCAATGACCGACAGCTTTCTGCAGTCAAGCAGCCCTTTTGTACCATAGAAAACATACTCATGGAACCCAGCTGAACACAATCACCAATCAAACAGATCCACAATACTCCACTCAATCTTGCTCAAACCACCCCAGGAACTGCTTGACTGGAGGAGCTGTCACATGATATTTTAAAAAGTACACACAATTTCAAAGGACACAACAAAAACCACCATGCAATACATTGAAACTCATAAACAACTGAAATGCTTAAACAATATATAAATGAGTCCATTCTCAGTCCTTGGTAACGCCAGCCCTCACTGGGATAGGCGTTACA
>JACXGM010014600.1:0-22020 GCA_016801145.1 Umbra pygmaea
ATATCTGTCATAACATCAGTGATGATCATAATGCTATTCAATAGCATATCTGTCATAACATCAGTGATGATCATAATGCTATTCAATAGCATATCTGTCATAACATCAGTGATGATCATAATGCTATTCAATAGTATATCTGTCATAACATCAGTGATGATCATAATGCTATTCAATAGTATATCTGTCATAACATCAGTGATGATCATAATGCTATTCAATAGTTTATCTGTCAATTCCTAAACCTGCCTACTGAACTGTAGCTGTGAGAGGTGGAGACTGCAGCTCTGCCCGGAGATCAGTCAGGTGAGAAACAAGGATATTACAAGTTCAGACAAACATACAACATTTGAATGAATTGACCACTCATTAAGCATCGAGTTGTTGTAAATTTGAGTTTAATAACAATAACTTATCAAAACAGGCAAGAATGAGAGAAAGAAGCTTCAGGATGACAGGGCTGAGTGAGCTGGGCTGATATAGGTTAATGATCAACTAGAAAGAAACTGGAAGATGTTTACGGTTTCAGTTCAAATTGGGCTGTTTTTGAGTGATTTTGGACTTATCTTGTAGGGTCATGCAAAAGAGGCTGCGGAAGAGGGAGAACAAACATTGTTGGGCCGTTAAAAAAGTCCTAGGGAAGCATGCCCCTGGACCCCCATAGTAGAAGCCTAGCCCCGTCCATAAATCTCTAGTGACGTCCCTGCACAAACACATAGCTACATATTGGCAGACAACATAGCTGCACACGTTCCTGCACAACATTGGCATCTATATTCTGACAAACAATTGTACACACAATATAGCTGTAAATAACCAATGTTATTGTATGATGATTAAATTAGGTGGACTATTATACAACTCTGCTCCTGGAGAGCTATTATCCTGTAGATTTTCACTAAAACCCTATAAATGTAGACTAATTCATCTTAACTGCAAATTATTAGGATCAGGTGTGCTAAATTAGAAAAAAATCTGAACTGTAGCTCTCCGGGTACAGGGCTGGAGATGCCTGGTTTACAGCTATGTTGTTGTATGTACAATTTGGTGAGAAAGTGAGGAAATATTCCAAGCCACTGGTAATCCCAAGTAATTTTCTATAAGAAATTAGCAATAACCATTTGAAGCATTTTAATAAAACATCATTCACAAAACTTAAACATACATAAGTGTAAAAGCAGACAAGAACAGCTAATTTCTTTAAGGTCAGTCAGATAATATTTTCATCTTTGCGACAGTAGAACAGCATAACTTGGCTAAATTCCAATGCCAAACAATTTCCTATTGATTCTGGTAAAACATTGTGCACTACATAAAAACAGTTAAGGTGTAATCACACTGACTGACAATTCACAATATGTAGACTGGTCAGCGATCACTTCCACATCTTTCCTCAACTCCACCTCTCTGTGACTAGCTGGGAATCACTGACTTCTACCTTTTCCTCTTGGACCTCAGAGAGCAGGAGTTCTGAGTGTGACGATACCCCACGATGAAATTGGTCCTCTCCTGCCCTCTGCTGGACATAGCTAGAATTGCAGCAGCTCGTTTCTGCATGGTTGGACTTTGATTCGTCGGTTTCTAAGGAACAGTGTGGTGTTGCAGAGTTCAGTGTCTGTTGATTATAGTCAGTCTGCAGTTTTTTTTCCAGTTCCTCTGTGTTGCGGGCTAGCATGAAGCAAACCTTCCTCTGGTGAGCTAGCGCCTCCTCCTTATCGCTCAGCTACACAGGGAGAGATAAACATTGGCATGTAGACAGAGGTCAGTAGATGTGCTCAATTCCACCAAAAACAAAAGGGTTGATAGCACAGCTTTCACTAAGAGTGCACATCATACGAACAACATGTTTAAAGTCATAGTACCAGGGAAAAACCAGGGTTATAGATAATGTTTCCCAATCTGGTTAAACTGAAAGGCCTAAACACGAATGTTCAGACCTAGTCCCTTTCAGTGGTCCAAGACTCCAAGACAGCCTGGGTTTAATCTGTCCCACTGCTCACTTTTCTCACTGTCATTATCCAAAAACCATGTAATAACAACAAAAAATATTCATTTTTTTCTGGAGTAAAAAGGTGGCATAGCAGTTAGGGGATCCCTGGTCCTCATCCCCCAACTACAGTACCAAGGTAAAAGCTCTGTGGTTCTGTCCCTGAGCAAGACAGTTAACCCTGATTGCTCACCCTCCCCACTGGAACATTCCTCCCAGGTCTTCACATACACAGTTAAGAAGTCTAAATTAAAATGAATAATGTCACCCTTTCTAAATAAATAATACAAACACTGAGCTTATATAAACCACTCCATAACAAAAACAAAATATATATACACTCCATAACAAAAACAAAATATATAGTATGGGTCAAAATGTTTCCCGCCAAACAAACTTTACTTAGAAAAGAAAAAAGCAAACAGCATACAGAAGCTCTGTATTATCAATTGAATATGGTCTTTTTCCAGAGGGCCTATCATTTAACCTGACTGTACACTGACCAGGTCCAGGAGCTTGTGTAGTGTCTCTGTGGGGTCCTCTGTGATGTCTGCGCCTGAAGGAAACAGCCCTCTGAGCCTCTGAGCCACACTGAGAGATGTCTTAGATCGGCCTGCAACACAGATGCATTCATTCATTATCTACACCTGCAAACTACACACAATCATTTTATTATTACTACTTGCAAAACGTTCATTCATTATCACTTCCTTCAAAACAGTAATTCACTATCACTTCCTACAACACATTCATTCATTATCTCTACTTGCAACACAATTTCCACCTGCAAAATACAGTGCCTTGCGAAAGTATTCGGCCCCCTTGAACTTTTCAACCTTTTGCCACATTTCAGGCTTCAAACATAAATATATGAACCAAAGTTCCATTTTGGTTTCTTCTGACCAGAGCACCTTCTTCCACATGTTTGGTGTGTCTCCCTGGTGGCTTATGTCAAACTTTAAACAACACTTTTTATGGATATCTTTCAGAAATGGTTTTCTTCTTGCCACTCTTCCATAAAGGCCAGATTTGTGCAGTATACGACTGATTGTTGTCCCAAGGACAGACTCGCCCACCTCAGCTGTAGATCTCTGCAGTTCATCCAGAGTGATCATGGGCCTCTTGGCTGCATCTCTGATCAGTCCTCTCCTTGTATGAGCTGAAAGTTTAGAGGGACGGTAGATTGGTAGATTTGCAGTGGTCTGATACTCCTTCCATTTCAATATTATCGCTTGCACAGTGCTCCTTGGGATGTTTAAAGCTTGTGAAATCTTTCTGTATCCAAATCCGGCTTTAAACTTCTCCACAACAGTATCTCGGACATGCCTGGTGTGTTCCTTGTTCTTCATGATGCTCTTTGTGCTTGCAACGGACCTCTGAGACTATCACAGAGCAGATGCATTTATACAGAGACTTGATTAAACACAGGTGGATTCTATTTATCATCATTAGTCATTTAGGTCAACATTCAGAGATCCTCACTGACTCTGGAGAGAGTTTGCTGCACTGAAAGTTAAGGGGCTGAATAATTTTGCTCGCCCAATTCGTCCGTTTTTAATTTGTTAAAAAGTTTGAAATATCCAATAAATTTCGTTCCACTTCATGATTTTGTCCGACTTGTTGTTGATTCTTCACAAAAAATTACAGTTTCATATCTTTATGTTTGAAGCCTGAAATTTAGCAAAAGGTCGAAAAGTTCAAGGGGGCCGAATACTTTCGCAAGGCACTGTACATACATTAATTAATTCATTATTACTTCTTTCAAAACAGTCACTCCTCATCACTACCTGCAACACATTTACAGTTGTGCTCATAAGTTTTCATAACCTGGCAAATTGTGAAATTTCTACATTGATATTTGACAAAATTCACTGTTCATACAAAGAATCTGACTGTTATGTAAGGATGGTGACTATATGAAGCCATTAATTATCACAAAGTTTTTTGGAGAGAGGAGACCAAAATAGAGCTTTATAGTCACAACCATAAGCGCTATGTTTAGAGAGGGGTCAACAAGGCCCAGGGGCCTCATTTATAAAACTTTGCGGTGGATTTGCGTCAGAAGTGGCATACGTATGAAACATAGGACGTGCGTACACACATAAATATTCTGATTTTAAAAACCGCCCTACGCCGGTTTAGGTTAATAAATCACAACCAACTCTAAATGTGGCGCCGCTTTTGTGGCTTCATGTCACGCCCATAGTTGGCCATAAATAGTGTTGTAAGGACTTGAAGTGGGTAAGGAATTCTTTGGTCGTCCAAGACTCAACTGATCTCTCTTTACAATCGACTAATCTAAATTTTGAAACTTTTTTCCATTCCTTTATCTGTCACATTCAGTGTTTTTAATTAAATCAAATTGTTTGATGCTTTACAGCGCTGTTGGAAGAAGTAATCAGAAACAAATACACAAGTAAAAAGGTTGATTGACAAGACAAAAATACATCTGATCGGACTCTATGTAGGCTACTGAAACATGCTGGCATTTCCAGATTCAGCCGCTATAAAATTATTCCTAATATAAAGCACCGGGTGTCACCTGTTGTTGCTGGATTCCAATATAATACAACTAACTAGTTGTATGTGACTGATAAGTAATATCCATGTAAAATAAAAAAAATTGTTTAACGTGCAAATGAGCAGAGCGAGTCAATTAAATGGTGCATGCTGAAGCCTCTTTCAGAACCACAGATAACATTCACCGTGGGAAAATGAACCTGTATACCTGGCAGACGAATGGGGAACTGTCTTCACCGGACATTCGAGGTGATATCTTTAACCTAGATTCATCCATTTGTTAAATGCAGGGAATAAACCTGTTTGGCTTGTCTCTGGGTATAACAATAATGGCTTTTTTTGTGATTAGATCATTCAAACTTAGCACAGCCGAAGCTGAATTACAGTAGCCTAAACAGTTAATTCATTGCAGATGTTAACAAGTAGATTATTCAAAGGAGCACATGTTACCATGCACTTACATATTCGCTGTTTTGAAGTGGTAGGCTATCATATTTACTGTTGAACATATGGTTGAGTTTGCGTTCTACTTGATTTGAATTACCTGTTACTTTGATGAAATGCTTCCATACTACGGATTTATTATGCATTTTTTATAAAGTTCTAATAACACCAACAGTACATTTCAAGTGCAGGACTGGTTATAGTGAATCTAACAACTGCTACAATCGCATGCTCACATGAGGAGTATGAAAAAAATTAAATGCAGATAAATGTAAGGGAATTTAAGCTCATGGTATGTGGTAGGCCTTATTAAATATAAGTTTGGAAAACACCTTATTAAAGACATTTTTTTATTAGTGTTGCACTGTTTGTCTTACATAATATACTATTCTGAGCACATTTACTTCTATCAGCAATAGTGTAATTAAGTGACACAGGCTGAAATCAGATCTCACACAGCAGATCGCACACTGGGTTTGGTGCGTTGCGCACCGTTTAATTCGCTCCCGTCCTGAGCGTAACATGAGCCCCCCATTTCCAATTAAGGTCCACCGACCGCGGCTGTCACACAGCCATATGGCTGCTTGACTTAATCTTAGCCGACCAAGAGTATATCAACCAAACAATTGACCAGTCGACTGAATGGGGTCAGCCCTAGAAGTGGGACTGGGACGGAGTGGTTTCTCCGAGTGCTCCTCTGTAAATGTGGGCCCAAATAAGTGCAGTGGTCCAACAGGACGGCCTCAGACAGTAAATAAAAGGACAGCCCGAGGAGGTCGGAACAAGCTCAAAAACCACTCGTCCTTGTTTGTCTTTTCGCTGTCTGAAGATGAGTTTCCTCCAAATCCTTCTATTTGCCACATCTAACAGCGCAAGATCAGCCATTGTGCGTCATTACACATTGATAACCATCCATTTGATTGTATCTGATAAGCAGTGCCGGCCCGAGCCTTTTCGGGGCCCTAAGCAGAATTTGATTTGGGGGCCCCCTCCCACCACACGGAGTCACCTGTGCACTCGAACTAAGCAGCCACTTAGTTCGCTTATGCCTCGGGCCGGCCCTGCTGATAAGCTACATATATCGGGATTAATGAAATTGTAAATGGCAAATAGTATTTCGATTTCGTTTACACAACAGTCTGCAGTTGGACGTGTTTCATCCATTTGCTGACAGAGTCGCCATTTCTCATTTCACCCATTTCTGTGCGTACGCCTGAGTTAGAACGTCCATGAGGGAGCGGCGTACTTCTTCATTTGTGCATACGCCACGTTTATAAATGAGGCCCCATGTCATTGCTGTAAATATGAACTTGTTCTGTCAACTACCTGGTTAAATAAATAATTAAATAAATATACCTGTACATTTCTATAGCTGTATGACCAAATATATCCCACCTTCTGATCTGCGTTGGCGGGATTTTTGGTAGTCCGACCCATCCTGTAGCAGGAAGTGGTCGCTCCGCCTCTTTAGCTGCTGTTCAAAAGCAATTCGGAACGCGTCGGCCATCAGCAACGCCTCCTCTCTTCTCCTGCAGTGGGCCTCCAGCTACACACACGCAAACGTACGTAAATGTAGTGCTGAGATGGAACAAAACCTGCCTCCCTCACTCTATGGGATCAGAGGTATAACCAAGCAAAGATATGTTTCCTACTTCTTGTCGGAGCTGAAGAACTTGCTTCCTGCTGCCAGCAGCACTTCTGGCACACGGGCAGGCGTTCTTCACATTGGGACACTGGCATGCACCTAGCACAGCCAGCTGAAATACACAAACAGAGAATACCATTTATTAGAGATTTTGTCACGTTACACTTTATTGCTAAGGAAACTCTTATTTCCCCTGTACGTTGCTGTAGATAAGAATGTTTGCTAAAATGACTACAATGAACAGTGAAGTAGAAAAGGATAAAAGAGTGAGTAGAAAAGGAGAGTAGAGAACAAAACAGTGTACAGGCAGGATGATAGATTCTGAGACCATGATATGCAAATCAACAACATAAATAAAAAATATATATGTTAAAGAACAAAAGTAATTCTCCAGGGACACCTCCCATGTGCCATGTGTCGCCCTTTCACCCAAACTTGTTTCCTTTCCATATTTGTCTCTCACTCCACTTCTTTCCCTCCATCTAGTTCTCTCAGCAGTCTCCTGTAGCTGTCTAAGGGGTTGACTTCAGATGTGGAAACCGAATCTCAATTGTGTGCTCTTCCTCTGTCACCCACCTCCAGTACGGTCCTCTGGTCCCCCGCTCTCCCCTGGCAGCTTGGGGGCTTTGTCCCCTGGAAGGCTTTCTGCTCCCGGACGTTCAGCATGGCCAGGAGCTCCAGACACTGCTGACTCACAGCTACACACAAACGCACTTTCCCAGCTACATTGTAAGACATGCTGAAATGTGCTTAAGTAAAGGGACTGGGAACTTACCAGCATTCTCTGCCCTCAGCTCTTGTACCTCCCTCACCTGGTCATTCAGACTGTCAGTCAAGGCCTTGTTCTCACTGCAAACCCTGCCCCCACACACATCAACCAATGAAAATCCTACTGGTCTACATATGGAAAAGATCAATCAAAGCTAGATAGCGGTTTTCTTCAGTGGTCACACATCTGAGAACTTGTCATGGACCATCAATGCTGCTCATTTTGTCACAAAGGCACAACAACGGCTCTACTACTGTAGGTTTACAACAAATAAACCAATTTGTGATGAGATTTGTGAAACTAGGCTGAAGACACATAACATTAAAAAAAAAATGTTTGGGTCTGCGTGACATAGTGGGCTTAGTTGTTGCATTGCAGGACAGTCTGTGTCATGATAGTCAGTGGTTCGAGCCTGACTATGGTTTTTCTGACTTTCCCCGAACCTCCTGCACGAGGCAGCGCAAATTGGCATAGCACTGCCCGGGATTTGGGTTAGATAAATCAGATTATCTATCCTGCCACATCACTCTCCAGCAACTCCTTGTGTGCAGATCGGGGCGCCTGTACATTTTATTGCGGAAGTATAGTCGGTGAACGTAATCATCCCACACATGATCTGACTAACGGCTTCCGTGTTGGATGAGCAGTGCAAAAAAAAAATCGGCAGCTGGGTGACATGTGGTTGGAATAACCATGTGCATGCCCCTCGCCATCCCACTGATCTGTCCAAGGAGTTGCGGAGCTGCCGACAAGGCAGGATTAGTGGGAATTGGAAAGGGAGGAAAATGGGAAGGAAATCAATAAATATATTAATGTGTTAATGCTGCAGTAATAACCAGCACACCTGTGTCAAGTATATCAGCCTCTTTTGCTTAATTAGTTTTTCTAGCTAACAAATTATCAAGCAAATATCTATTAACATTTGAGGGGCCCTGCAATTATGCTTGATTATGATTTATTTATTTTCCAATTGGGGAAGCAGTGGAGTTTAGCTCAAATAGAGAGCCAGCTGTAATAAAGTGGTGACTGACTGCATCAGAAAATGTATTTTCATCAGTAATGTGACCAACATCCATATGATGTGTCTCTTGTGCATTTGCTTTTCAATGTAGAAACAATCTACGAATGAATGTGCTTTCAAATGTAGAAACAATCTACGAATGAATGTGCTTTCCAATGTAGAAACAATCTACGAATGAATGTGCTTTCCAATGTAGAAACAATCTACGAATGAATGTGCTTTTCAATGTAGAAACAATCTACGAATGAATGTGCTTTCCAATGTAGAAACAATCTACGAATGAATGTGCTTTCCAATGTAGAAACAATCTACAAATGAATGTGCTTTTCAATGTAGAAACAATCTACGAATGAATGTGCTTTCCAATGTAGAAACAATCTACAAATGAATGTGCTTTTCAATGTAGAAACAATCTACAAATGAATGATCCAAACAACTGCAGACAACAGTTGAATGATTGATCTACAAATTAGCTTGGATTATAAATAAAAAAATATATTTATATCAAGTATACACACACTTATTGAAAATGCAGCAGTTTATGTAAAGGTTGACCTGAAGACAAATCATGTCAGACCTTTTTTAGCTTTCATAAGGCCTATTAACAAGCAATATTTCAGAAAATGTTTTGGGATCTGTGTGGATTGCAGTCTTTACTTAAAGAAAAGCAGAATTTTAATTAGTGGTGTGTGTATTTTTATATCCATTGTAGATCACTCAGTCACAATTAAACCATGATACAGTACATAGTGCATTTGATCTTGTCGAACACGGACACTATTTCTCACCTGGCATACTTCTGCTCCCAGAATTGCTCAAAGTTTTTGAACTGCATCTGGTTGTATGTGATCTCCCACTGCAGGGCATTCACTTCCTAACACAGGAAACATTCTCTTGTGGAAACTTTTCTGTGGCTTGTGTCACCCAAAATCTACCATAAAATATATTGCCTTTAGGATTCAAATGTACAATTTTGTATTGATTCTTTTTGTTCAGGTCTTTGTTAACTAACCTGCTTAGCCACAGTGACTCGAAACTCATTAACTAGGTGACTGGGTCTCATAGTATGTGAAAGTAAACAAACCAATCCTTTATTTGAACTTCATCCCTGTAGCTTTGGAACATAAGGCCACAAATTAACAACAGTCACCTTCTCCAGAGTCTTGGTTCTTTCCTCGCTCTTCTGGAGAAGGACTTGAGTGTGACTTGTTGCTCTTTTTAGGATAGCCTGGAAGCAAAATTAATTAAAAAGTGGGTGTTATTTAAGAGACAATATATACAAATAATTTGTGTGAATAATAATGTTAGAAATAAGAACATATTTGTTTTGAGCTGGCTTAATGACATGGTGTAGGATTACATTTTCTTCCAGAGATCTACAGCATGGACACGAGTTGCTTCCCACTGGGGCAGCCAAATCGTGTTGTTGTACTATGTTCTACATAATACTAAGATGGCCAATGTTTTCTTCTATATTCTATACCTATTTCAAACAGGATAATATGACTTGCAACTGTTTGCACTCAGAACATGACTGATGTTAAAAACTTAGCTAATTTGTGGGTGACTGAATCACTTTCAGTCAATCTATTCACTGGAACCATGACATACACTCCTAGTAAAACAGTCCTTTAGGATTATTTTATAATAATAGGATCCTATATGACTCATAATAGATGAAAAGGGTTTAAAGGGTTTAATTTTATAGAAATATTTTGTGCTCTTTTTAATAGGATTTGCATAGGATCCAGTTCAGTAATTATTTCTGCTAGAATTCTCTTACAGGATTTTCATATTGTTGATGTTTCCAAATGAGGATTAGAAAATAATAATAACTGAGTAGGTCAACTATGGAGATAAATGTTGTGACAAGAAAACAAACAATTAATTATATGAAAAATACATATTTTAAACACGTTTCAATAAAAAAACAATGGTACTAAGATTTATCCACAGAACAACAGCATTTATTTAAGCATACACAGTAAAAATTTTGGTGTTAAATTAACACCCTAAGTGTTAAATTAACACTCTTCAGTGTGTACAGTGTGTAAGAGTTGCCACTCTTCATAGGAGTCAAAGAGAACAACAACTTGCAATTGGCCACCTTAAATACCTTTTCTCATGATTGGATGCACCTGTCTATGAGGTTCAAGGCTTAATGAGCTCACCAAAACAATTGTGTGTTCCAATTAATCAGTGCTAGGTAGTTACAGGTAATCAAATCAACAAAATGACAAGGGTGCCCAAATATATGCACCTGTCTAATTTCATTTTGATGTATATTGCACATTTTCTGTTAATCCAATTAACCTCATTTCACTACCAAAATATTACTGTATCCTTCAGTTATTTGACAGATCAAAATGAAATTGCTGATCCAAACACCCAATTATTTATAAATGAAAATCATGGAAATCGTCAGGGTGCCTAAATTTTGCATACGACTGTATATTTATCATGTTTGAAAATGTGTGTGAACTATTTAACACAAAATAAACACAAAAAAATAAAGAGGTGGCTTTAACAAGACTAGGTAACACTTTATTTTGAGAGTCCAAAAAGTCTATCTCTAGATGCTCTACATATTATCTGCAGACTATCGACAACATTTTAACAAACTATCTACTAACCCTAACCCTAATCTTAACGTTAACCATTCCCCTAATGTTAACCCTAACCTTAACCATTACACGAAAACATATTCTAAACTCACCCCTACCCTTAAACTACACAATTAGTTGCTTATCAACAGATAGTTGGTTGATAGTTTGTTGATAGTCATATCATCAACAAACTATCTGTAGAGAACCTACAGATGGAATGTCGGACTCTCCAAATAAAGTGTAACCCAAGACTAATATTTTTTAGGTTTTGTCAACTAAAAATAACTAATATTTTAACTGTACAAAATGACTAAAATAAATATTTTATTCAGAAGACTAAAACGTAAACTCAGTTCATTCTGATGTACTTAAAACTAGAATGAGATGGAACGTCAAGCCTGTCAGCTGGGTCATTAGTTCTGCTGGATTGAAAGGAAGGTGCCATTGGTTTCACTGGGAATTAGCAGCACATGTTTTAATTGATGTGCCACTATTCACCTATTAATCTCTGATATCTGTTTTGAGGGATTTCCTCCCTACAGAACTCAGCTGACTGAGTGAGGTTTAAGGGTTTCTGGCAGGTACTTACCCGCTTCCTGTCCAGCTGCAACTTGGGAGTTCACTTATGCTTGTACCTTCAGTAATTACTTTTTAATTTTTCTACTACACATAATTTCCTCTGAACCAACATATGGAATGGGTCAATATAAACCTGTTATGTAAAAAAGACTGGTTCTAATTAAATGAAACAGTTATGGTGAACACCAAAACAAATCTATCATTGCAGAAAGGGATAACATACTTCCAATCATCATTTTATATGCCATCTGATGAACCCCAGTAAGTGTCGTTTAAACAGGCTTGTAACCTCATATGATTCAGTGGACTAACTTACTTTGCATGGGGGTGCCTCTCATGTTCGTAGTCATGCAATAACCATAAATGTTACCACAGCACCACGTCTACAGACAAAATTAGACTCTAATTTTGCTAAACATCACTGTCTTGCCTTTTATTATTTTTTTCACACAGACTTGTTTAGAAAGCGATTAGCATAACCTACATATTCACATATCATGAAACAACTGGCTACACCTAGGGAAACAATTGTTTTTCTCAGAAGGAAAATAAGAACATGTAGCCTATGGGGCAATGCATAAGCTATCTTCATGCTACAAAAGCATTTTCTATATTTATGTACGGGTGTAGGCTTCTGTATGTCCATATAGTCATTCGGTTGCGGGTGGGTAAAAAACAAAATAACTGACGTGCACCACTTCTATGTAGTGTTCAATATACATCAGATTTTACAGTTGTAAGTGGGGGCCAGGGGAAGGTTCTTGTTGTAGAATTGTGCTGCTTGCTGCTACACTGAGCAGGGATTTGCTGACAAGGTACTGAAATACCAGCCACTAATGTCACACTTCGGCAGATTTGGCTATTGGTGCAGGTTTGCGTGTCAGATCTTCCCTACCCAGTACAGCCAGAAAAGGAATGGCCACCCCATGGCCAGTTCTAGCTGGGGTCAAACACTGTTCACCTGGCAACACTATATTATGCCGGCGACACAAATTCAGATTTTTCTTTTCAAAATAATAGTGCTTGTAATTCCAACAATTATAAATTGTTAATTAATTGCATATATACATAGTGGGTCCATGTTCATGTGTTGCTAAAAGTTGTCTATTGTTGGATAAAACAGACTCTATTGAATGTTTTTCAAATATTATCGTGTTTTCACATATTCAATCACATTCTGTGTACATATTTGTTACTGATTTTTGAGAAAAATTATTAAAAACAAGTTAAATGTTAGGTTTTTTGCAAGCACTTTCTTTACACATAATAAAATTGCATTTGTTTACAATTCACTACCTTTGTAATGGATTCACAATGATTATTGCAATGAATTAAAACAGGCGCTATTATTCTGAAAATAAATCTGAGTTTGTGTTGCCAGCATAATATAGTGTTGCTGTGTCTGTCCCCATCTAGAACCGGCCCTGGTCCACCCACTTGTGTATGGCCCCTCTCTAGGTTTCTTCCTAGGTTCCACTTACTAGGAAGTTATTTCTAGCCACTGTGCATCACGTGTTGTTGCTTGCTCTTTGATGTTTAAGATCAGGTATTTGTTGAAGCACTTTGTGACAACGACTGTTGTAAAAAGGGCTTTATAAAACAAATGTGATCAACTATTTCAAAGGCCTGTACTGTATGTGCAAATGCTGGCAGACTGTGGGCTTACACATGACAAAAGCATCAAGGTTAGCGTGGTAAAACTCAATGTTAGCCGTCATGGGCTGCCTTGATGTGTGAAAAGCTTTTGATCAATCTTTGACCCTCTCACTCTTGTTGTGTAGTTGCAGATGACACAAGGTGAGAAAGTAGGAGGTGAAAAAATTACATAAAATAATATGTATGTGTGTACCTGCCCCTGGAGTATCTTTATTGCTTCATGTTTGCCCTCCAGATGACGACTGGTGACCTCCAACTCACAGCGCAGAAGTTCCGCTTCCTAAGACAGCAACCAAATTAGACAACACTGCATGTCCTTTATCCGATTCACAAAGGATGGCACAGTAACCCTTTCTAATGTGCTAATTGACAGTTTTGACTATACTATTACTAAGCGTCAAAGAGAAAAATGTCAATATTCTTTATGACATTTAAATTTCTAGCCAATACATTTTGTTAACTTTTTTTCACTTATGTTTTTATTAGAGCCCGACCGATAAAGGATTATTAAGACCAATACTGATACAAAAATTTGGCAATTTAAAAATCAGATAATCCGATATATTGGCCGATATATATAAAACAAAATCCAGAAACATAAACAGATTTAATCAGATTACACTGTAGTTTCATTTGTTTTCAAAACATAAACAGATTCCCCTAACATTTGTTCTTTGTAGTTATTTATGAGTCCTCACTTAAATAATCTGATAATGCAGTTTAAAAATAAACTTGTTTGCTTTATTGTCACAACAGAACAGAGGAACATCAAAGTATATAAAAATTCTGATAAATAAAATGCATACAAATACAAACTTAAGATATGAAACTTAAAGTTGTTTGAACAAGAACAAAAACACAACAACAACAACAAAAATCTAAGTTACCAGTATTAATAGACTAAATAGCTTCATGAATATATAATTTGAACAACACTAGAAAACAATATTCAGTTGTTCTATAAGTTCGGCTAAATAACAACAACAGCAAAATATAAACTATATACAGTATATGAGGTAGTGTACTGAATCAGTCAGTCCTCAAAAGCCGCAGTTCAGTAGAGTCAGTTTTTTTATATTCATTTATTGGCCATTATAATTGTCGATACCGATAATTTGGAAAATGCCTAATATTGGCCGATAATATCGGTCTGTCGATATATCGGTCGGGCTCTAGTTTTTATAAACAATCACTGACCACTTAATTAGGTACCCCTGTTCAACTGCTCTGCTCGTTAACGCACATTTCTAATCATACGGCATCAGGTCAATGCATATAAGTTAACTTCTGAAGTTAAAACAAAGTATCAGAATGGGGAAGAAATGTGATTTAAGTGACTTTGAATGTGGCAGGGTTAACGGTGCCAGATGGGCTGGTTTGTGTATATACTACTAAATCTACTGGGATTTTCTAGCACAACCACCACTAGGGTGTACAGAGAGTGGTCCAAAAAAAGAGAAGATATCTTGTGCGCAGCAGGACTACTGGGGAAAAGGCCTTAATGAAGGCAAGTCAGAGAAGAACGGCAAGACTGGTTCAAATAGAAACGCTAAAATGGCAACAGTAACACAAATAACCACTTGTTACAACCAAGGTTGGCACAAGAGCATCTCTGAAGTCACAACATTTCAAACCTTGAAGCAGATGGGCTACAGCAGCAGAAAAACACAACCGGTGACACTCCTGTCAGCTAACAACAAGAAACTGAGGCTACAATTTACAACAGCCCACCAAAAGTGGACAGTAGAAGATTGAAAGATTCTGGCTGGTCTGATGAGTCTCTATTTCTGCTGTGACATTCACGTGGTCAGAATTAGGCATAAACAACATGAAAGCATGGATCCATTTTGCCGTGTATCAAAGTTTTAAGCTGCTGGTGGTGTAATGGTGTGGGGGATATTTTCTTGACACTCTTTGGGCCCTTTAATACCAATTGAGCATTGTTTTAATGCCACAGCCTACCAGAGTATTGTTGTTGCCCATGTCTATCCCTTTATGAGCACAGTGTGCCCATCTTCTAATGGCTACTTCCAGCAGGATAACACACCATGTCACAAAGTTCACATCATCTCAAACTAGTTTAATGAACATTACAATTGGTTCACTGTACTCAAATGACCCCCACATTAACCAGATCTAAATCCAATCGAGCACCTTTGGAATGAGGTGGAATGGGTGATTGGCATCATGGATGTACAGCAACTGTGTGATCCAATAATGTCAATATGGTCCAAAATCTCTGAGGAATGTTTCTAGCCCCATTTTGAATCTATGCCATAAAGAATTAAGGCAGTTCTGAAGGCAATATGGTGCAATTGGCTGATTCCAACTTTGTGGCAACAGTTTGGGGAAGGCCCTTTCCTGTTCCACCATGACTGTGCCCCTGTGTACAAAGGTGGGTCCATAAAGACATGATTTCAACTGTTCAGTGTGGAGGAACTTGATTGGCCTGCACAGAGCCCTGACCTCAACCCTATCGAACACCTTTGTGATTAATTGGAATGGCGATTGCAATCCAGGTTCTCATCCAACATCAGTGCCTGACCTCACAGATGTTATTTTGGCTTAATGGGCATAGACACACTCCACAATCAGCTGTAAACCCTTTCCAGAAGATTGGCAGCTATTAAATCTGCAAGGGGGGGGCAACTCCATTATAATGCACATAGTTTTGGAATGGGATGTCCAACATGCTCATATGGGTGTGATGCTCAGGTGTCCACATACTTTTGGGTATATAGTTTATGCATAGAGGAATTGGCAAATTATGGTGACCTCCCACAAGTACAGGAAAATGTAATGTGTGCCACCTTGTTTTTTTGTACAACACATTTCCTTACTAAAAATATATTTTTATACTGCAATATATTCTATTTTACCTGAATTCGGGCAACTCCCAAGTCACACATCATCCTAACGATCCTCACCTGTGTCAATGCCTGAAACCTCTCTCTTAGCTCCTCATTCGACAGGTCATTCAAAGATTCTGAAAAAAAGTGATGAAAATATTTTATGTTTGAGAGAAAATAAGCATTTTGTGAGCACCTATGAGTTCATGTATTTGCTCAGAATCACATGGGTGAATGTGTGCCTGTATTTCAATAGCCTTCCCAGCTAGTACGGTACATTGAGGGAAGGTGACAGATGTTACGTTCTCTTCTCCTGGCACCAAAGCTCTTTCCCAACTAGTCAAACAGAGATGGTAAACATACAGAAATAGAGAGAGCGAGATATGAAGCGAGATATAGAGCGAGATAGAGGCAGACAGAAAGAGTGCTGAGAGCACAAAGAAAAAATTCATCCAAGGACACAAACAGCAACAACACAGGGTACAATCCCACTTCACCCTTATCCCTATATAGTGCACTGCATTTGACCAGAGCCCCACAGCAGGCCTAAAGACATGTGGCTCACATCACCAGGAACCCAATTATTGGCCCTGTTCATTCGATGCGTTTGATATCTAATGGACGTGACGCAAAAGACAAGCCACTCATTAACTTCAATGTTCTAGACTCATTGGCTGCATTAAAAAAGAAACCCTACTTTCTTTGTAGAGCACTACTTTTAACTAAGGCTCTCATATGTAAGAAAGGGGTTAGGTTGCCATTTTGAACACCATTGCCTTGACAAGAGAATAGCCTTTAATTCAATTTGCATTCATTTCTTGTAAAAAGACTTAGCTCAAATCCATATCACTCTGAGTTAATTGTTTACCAGAAACTGACAACTGATTGCAGAGGTGAAACCAATGGAGGCTATTCCCACTAACCAACTGGCTATAAAAGACTTTGTATTTGTATAGTTGACTTCTGCTCATGGTCTATGTAGTACTACACTGATTAGTAAACATTGTCCTTCAGTTTGTTTGGCTACATTGTTCAAATGCCACACAAAGGTAGTCACAGCCCACCCATTCCTATCTTCATTGTTGGACAATAATTGAACACTGATAAACAAAGTGAACTTATTACAATGGGCTGTGTACCTTCAGATCCCCCACCCGGTACAGCGACACGAGGACTGACCACCCCCTTGAGTCTGGCCTCTCTCTGGGTTGCTTCCTATGTCCCACCTACTAGGGAGTTTATCCTAGCCACTGTGCATCACTTGTGTTGCTTGCTCTTAGGGGTTTTAGGCCAGGTATCTGTCAAAGCACTTTGTGACACATGCTGTTGTAAAAAGGTTGATTTGATTCAAAAGTTTTGCAATTCCAATATTATTCATTAAATATTTTATTCTCTACAATTACACATTTTCCTACAGATATTTACCAGAGATGTGCTGTACACCCCCAATATTACATTTAAATCTTACCTGTCTTTCTGACCCTCCATCGAGGAGATGTCTGCTCCCCCTCCAGGCCCTGTCTAAACACTGTGTACATCCCACTGCAGGATGTCCAGGAGAAGGCTGACTCCTCTCCCTCACTGCCCCACTTCAGGATCCCCGTCCTGGACAGCAGTTCTTCAGCATGGCCCCTGCTGCCACTCCGGCTCTGGAGTTTCTTACTGGTAGTGGGTACGAAACAATAAAAATACACAGGGTAGTAATGTGTGCAGGGGCCCTCAAATGCGGGAATAAAGCAGGGATGAGGGGCCCTCAGAGATTGTCTATGTAAAGGACCCCGAATTTAACCCAAAATGATAGTGTACCAATCAATACATAATTAAAACAAAAGTTTGATTGCAAGGTATTGAACATAAATCGATTAGTATTAGGCCTTTTTCAAAACATTTTTAAAATGCAATCTACCATGGCTGTCAACTAGCACACTTAATTTAAGTCACAGTACCATAAAGTGTTTTCGTGTTGGTTGACCATGCCATCCCCTAGGTCCCCCTCTGCCATGTCGTCCTCGCCTGAGCCGTCCTCAGTCAGAGAAACAAAAGTGCCTGGGGCTTGTTCCCCGTTACCCACCTGCATTCTGGCATCACGCACAGGTTTGGATTAACATACAAAGCCAGTTGGTTTAAATGTTAAGTTGAACTGCGTTCTTGTGTAGGTGCCTATGTGAAGTTATAACTGATACGATTATTCACCACCTCCCATTCCAATGACCAGGCTATTCCTAATGGAAGTAACGTCATAAATTGTAGGACACTCTTAAATTCTTCATTAGTTTTTATCAACAAAACTTCTAAAATACCAGTAATTCCGCTGACGTCAAATACACCAGTTTTCCGTGTGAACAGGTGCGCAGCTTACCTGTGTTTCACTAAACAGGATGTTGGTCCGTTCACAAATCGATCTAAAACATGCTACAAGCAACTAGTTAAAAATGTATATTTTTGTAAATGTTTACATCTTAAATATTAAGATATGGATCAATTCCAGATGTTACGCGTTCATTAGTATCGATATCGTCCGACTCAGCTGTCCATCCAATCGACGTGGAACCAACCACGAATCCAAATTAGGAAAAAATACTGCAATGATACTTTGCGACTAGCGGGGCGCTCTACATCAGAAATTGGCTTTTTTTGACAAACTTTTGCGATCATTTTTCAATTATACATGTTGTTACATCTGTAACTGTGAATAATCAAGGTCATAGACTAATTAATTGCTCTATATTTTAGTTATCTTAAACACTGAATGCAATTGAAGTATTTCTGATACGAATTTCAGTGGAGGTACTGTAACAGGCAACACAAAGGGTCAGAAAACACTACCACTGTGACAAAATACTTTATTTAATTTCTGTTTTACAGTTATGTTAAGATGGAGATGGCAGGTTGTACTAAATAAGTTCTTTAGAATTCAGTGTGAATTATTGTTGATCCTACACTGTCACACACTTTCTGTAGGCTGATATATTCAAAAGACAAGGATAAGGAATATTGTATTGAAAAGCCTGGAAAACAAAATGCCCTGACACTGTAAAAGGTTGAACAGCTTAAAGACAAAAATACACTCACATTTCAAAGGCAAGTACTGAAAAATCAAATACCTAACAAATAATAACAAATACAAACCTCAATAGAGCAAAAGCTATAAAGAGTGTGTTTTGATGAATGTATCAAATAAGTGTCAGGTCCATCTCCATTTTAATTAAAGTAATTTGTTCACACATGGAATTGGACATATATTAGGATGGGATCGGCTACAACTCAGCAAAACACTAATAAATAATATCAGATATGCACTAATATTGCAATGAAAGTCATTGCCATAACAAACATTACAAAACAATAACACACAGTGCCAGACATACCAACAAAACACACGTCTGTCAAAATAATTGAATGATTTTAAGAAAATCATTAAAAGGCAAAATGGCGCAGTTAGAGGTGGGATGTGAACACGTCATATATCTCAGCGCATCCCCTCTGTCAAGTCGGGAAGAAGGGCGGGGCTTTATCCGATGTCTGTGTATGGCAAACGGAGCATCGTCTCTGTCAATCAATCACTGTCATATTCCTCTATGAGCAGATCATCTTCCTCCAGAAGGGCTGAGGCCGTGTTGGGCTGAGGCTGGGAAGCTGGCAGGTCTCCCCCTGTCCCCGGGCCCTGGCTGCCTGCTAGTGGGGGCTCCAGGGAGAGGTCTGCTTGGTCCCCTTTAGCCCCAGAGAGGATGCCCGAGGCTGAATTGATGGCTGAGCATGCTGGGCCCCCATCCTCCTCCTCACTGTCCAGCAGGCCTGGGTCTTTGTCTGTCAGTGCCTCTAGTTTCATCCTGGACAGATGCAGATGAAGGTGGGTGGAAAAATCAGTGTCTGTGTCCAAACCATGGATGATTTTGGCAGCTTTTAGTCATTTCAGATTGTTATTTTATCAGTCTACTGTAACTATGGACAACATGTATTTGGACAAGGCTATCTGATTGTGCACATGATTAGAAAACATCTAAGACAAAAATGGGAAAATAATATGATTTAGTTTTAGTTTCATTTTCATTGTTTTTGTACTTTTCTTGATATAATGTAAATTCAGCTAACCTCTTATATCCCATCTTCTGCAGAATCCAAATGCAGTGACCAAATACATTACAGCTTTTGTCTAGAGTCTTTGGATATTGATAAGAAGTCAAACTAAGAAAGACTAATATGGCTGCCAAAATCAACCCTGGTCCAAACACGTACACCTGCATTCTAAAAAGTAGGCATTTAGGTAGATGAAAATATATTAGAATATAAAAAATGGAAGGATCAAGCACAAATTGTGGCTTTATTATTTGATGGAAATGAACGAAAATGAACAAATGGTTTCAATCAAAACAGCACATTCCATATTTTATGCACTGCTGTACTATCAGCACATAGTTTTTGTATGTAAAAAGACATATTGCTAAAATTGCTTGCTAAAAATGGAACAACATTCTATTTTTGTAAACATTAAGGGGTTAAAGACATTGACAAGTAGGCTGTTTAAGTGTCATCTAAGAGCATTTAGCGCAGGAGTGTGCACATTTTTTTGCTTGAGGGCCACATTGAGCTTTTGAAACCAAGTGAAGGGCCAGATTTTATAGCGATGCATGAAAAATAGGAAATGTTATTTTATTAATTTATCCCTGTTATGGGATAAATGTTTTGTAGCCTACATATTTTTACTAGTTACTGTTTTTAAAAACCCAGTCACCACTCACCCTCCAAAGAAATAACCTTGTTTAGTGCCGGGTGATGTCCTACCTACTTGCAAAATTGTTATTTTGTCATTTTCACTTCCTGATTACATTCTGTAATGTTTTTAGTTTACCAAAATAAAGTCAGTGAAAAGTACCCAACTTTGATATGCAATATCTCTGACTGCCATTAAACCACATGAACCACCCCTCAGTTTTTGCAGTGGAAGCCCCTCTTTCCAATGATAACAAGCATTTTTTCTAGCATGTATGTTCGGTAGATATGTCGCTTTGACACTTAAGCAGCAATTGACTTTGAAGGGTTTTTTATTATTTAAAAAAATGCCTCACACGCCGGATCAAAGGACCCGGTGGGCTGCATCTGGCCAGCGGGCCTTAGTTTGCCCACACCTGGTCAGGGGTATTTGTAATGAAAGCGTGAACATCATTATTGAAATAACATATGAACAAAAGTCATGCACTGGTGAGCTCAGGAACCGCAAGTGGCCTCATCTTCACTAGTGACGTAACTGCTGACAGCGGCAGCACATTTACATGTACAGAAACAGCATGACTGTTAAAGCAAATGCCTCCAGGACATTGAGACCAAAAGTTCTGCCATGGCAGCTAGGATTGTCTTTTGGAGGAAAAAAATGCAACATTTTTAACCAGCCAAGTCAGTTAAAATCTCCAGATTTAAATCCAATTGAACATGCCTTTAATGGCTTTCAGATTTCAGACACACAAAGGATATCAACTACCTTCTAATGCCTTAGAACTAAGGTTTACATACCTGCCAGGGAGCTTCCTGCGTGATAGACAACCTACATCTTGAATGAAAGCAATCTGAGCTGTATGGGAGGGAGAGAGGAAGCATTTAGTGTTTCAAACTGTGGTAATCCCATGGCTATTCAACAGAAACTAGGCCTCAATGATGGTGTATTATATCAGGTTGTCCTTGTTTTGTCAAACCATTCCCCCATTTTCCAGAAATAATTCACTGAATTTCTCCATAAACCTATGTTGCAAAATTTTTTTACTGTTCCTAAATCCTGTCCAGTGCCTTGTGTACACAAGCGAAAAGTCTACTCCAGTGTTTTTCGACCCTCTTTTCGAAGCGCACCAGATGCTCCACAGTTTAGCTGTAGCCGCTGAACTAGCTCACCATATTCATTAATCAAGGGCCTGATGGTTAGCAGATGAGTTGAATCAGGTGTGCAAGCTCAGAG
>JACXGM010014601.1:0-21967 GCA_016801145.1 Umbra pygmaea
ACACACACACACACACACACACACACACACACACACACACACACACACACACACACACACACACACACACACACACACACACACAGGCTTTAACCTGTGCTTCATTGCCTCACATTCAGCTCTCTTTCTCTTACTCAGTTAAATGTTTATCCTTTTTATTGCTAGAGGAAAAAGATCATTTAGTTAATGGTCCAGAATTTACATTGTATTCTTGATTGGATTTCCTTGCTTATCTTATGTATTCTGTGTTGTTCATTGATATCAGGTTTGAGGAATATTAGGACATACGTTTCTGTGGAATTATCCTTTTAAAGATTGTCAATATGGTAATTCGTCAGCATGGTATTATATTATCTATTTAACATTGATTTGAAATAACATTTGCAAGAAAATGATATTTCAATTGGCCATCATTGTTATAAAATGCAATATCAAATGTCAGTCAGAGGCATTGAACAGAGCAGCTAGAAATTAAAACTTATGTCCAGAATGCTGTGGTGTGTTCAAATGTACAGAACATTGTCATGAACGTTTAATCCGTCCTCATATAATAGGTGATATATACTGTATACACTGCGTTCCAAATTATTATGCAAATGATATTTTACACAGATTTTCCTAAATAGTCGATGCAAATTACTGTCAGTATAATTTACAAGTCACCAATTGTTAGGGTATAAGTTGAATTTCATTGAACAAACCACCCATTGAAAATAGTATTTAAAAAATAATAAAAAACTCAAAATGCACTGTTCCAAATTATTATGCACAACAGAGTTTCAAAACATTGGTTGTAAAGAACTGAACATGGTCATTTGTTGAATTTGCAGCATTAGGAGGAATCTGCAGCATATTTACTGAAATCAAAAGTTATTTCAATCAAACATATCTTAACATACCAAGTTACAAGTAAACATAGGGCCCCTCTTTTATATCACCTAAACAATGCTGGCATCCATTGAACTTGAGAGTTTCTGCTTGAATTTCTTTGCAGGATTTCAGAATAGCCTCCCAGAGCTGCTGTTTTGATGCGAACTGCCTCATAGATCTTTTGCTTGAGGATGCTCCTAAGGTTCTCAATAGGGTTGAGGTCAGGGGAGGATTGGGGCCACACCATGAGTTTCTATCCTTTTATGCCCATAGCAGCCAATGACACAGAGGTATTATTTGCAGCATGAGATGGTGCAGTGTCATGCATGAAGATGATTTTGCTAGGGAAGGCACGGTTCTTCTTTTTGTACCATGGAAGAAAGTGGGAGGTCAGAAACTTTATATACTTTGCCAAGGTAATTTTCACACCTTCAGGGACCCTAAAGGGGCCTACCAGCTCCCCCCCATGATTCCGGCCCAAAACATGACTCTGTCACCTCCTTGCTGACGTCGCAGCCTTATTGGGACATGGTGGCCATCCACCAACCATCCACTACTCCATCCATCTGGACCATCCAGGGTGGCACAGCACTCATCAGTAAACAAGACTGTTTGAAAATTTGTCGTCATGTATTTCTGGGCACAGTGCATCCGTTTCTGCTTGTGAGCATTGGTTACAGGTGGCTGAATAGTAGGTTTACACAACTGGAACCCTCTGGAGGATCCTACACCTTGAGGTTCATGGGACTCCAGAGGCACCAGCAGCTTCAAATACCTGTTTGCTTTGTAATGGCATTTTAGCAGCTCCTCTCTTAATCCAATGAATTTGTCTGGCAGTAACTTTCCTCATTATGCCTTTATCTGCACTAACCTGTCTGTGCTCTGAATCAGCCACAAATCTCTTCACAGTATTATGAGCATGCTTAAGTTTTTTGTGAAATATCTAATGTTTTCATACCTTGTCAAGGCATTGCACTATTTAAAGCTTTTCTGCAGCAGAGAGATCCGTTTTCTTTCCCAAATTGTTTGAAACCTGTGGTCTGCTTAATAATATGAAACATCCTTCTTAAGTTGTTTTCCTTTAATTTGGCTGACCTGGCAAACGAATTATCCCAGGTGTCTGAGATTGATTTCAGTGATCCAAAGAGCCCGGAGACACAATACCATCAAATAGTTTGATTGAAAACTAAATATTTAATGTTTATTACAGTTAATTCCAATCTGCATATTCATTTGGAACGCAGTGTAACCTTATACTGTTCATGTGTTATCCTAAAGAACTAATCAGATATAGAGGCTTGAGTGAATTGGGCAAGTACTGGGTCTATGTATTTTTACCCAAATAAAATATTTTCATGCCAAATGTACTCTTTCTAACTGAGCAAGGACAGCAATGTTTTTTATTTTATTTTTATTTTTCTCAGGGGAGAGTTGAGCAATGAGTTCAAGTCAAGTCTGGGTTCTGGCTTGGCCACTCAAGGACATTCACAGAGTTGTCCTGTAGCCACTCCTTTGTTATCTTGGCTATTTGCTTAGGGTCGTTATCCTGTTGAATTTTGTTTCTTATGGTCTGAGATTCGTTCAGGTGCCTTTTGGCAAACTCCAGGCAAGCTCTCATGTGCCTTTTAATGAGGAGTGTCTTTCGTCTGGGCACTCTAACATAAAGGCCTGATTGGTGGAGTCCTGCAGAGATAGTTGTCCTTCTGGGAGGTTCTTCTCTCTCTACAGAGAAACGCTAGAGCTCTGTCAGAGTAACCATCGGGTTCTTGGTCACCTCCCTGACCAAGGCCCTTCTCTGATCGCTCAGTTTGGCTCGGGCAGCCAGCTCTAGGAAGATTCCTGGTGGTTTCAAACTTTCATTTTATGGATGATGGAGGCCACTGTGCTAATTGGGATCTTCAATGCTGCAGATATTTTTCTATACCCCAGATCTGTGCCTTGATACAATCCTGTCCCGGAGGTCTACAGACAATTCCTTGGACTTCATGGCTTGGTTTGTACTCTGACATGTACTGTTAACTGTGGGACCTTATATAGACAGGTGTGTTCCTTTCCAAATCATGTCCAATCAACTGAATTTACCACAGGTGTACTCCAATCAGGTTGTGGAAACATCTCAAGGATGATCAGTGGAAAAAGGATGCACCTGAGCTCAATTTTGAGTGTTATGGCAAAGGCTGTGAATACTTTTTCATTTTTTTTTTTTAAATAATTTTGCCAAGATTTCAAACACACTTTTTTCCCATTGTCATTATGCAGTAATGTTTGTAGAATTTTGAGGGAAATAATTAATTGAATCCATAATGGAATAAGGGTGTAACAACAAAATGTTTAAAAAGTGAAGCGATGTGAATACTTTCCGGATGCACTGTGCAATGTATCTTACCTAAAATAGGACAGCAATGTCTTAGATTAGCAAGCTGTCATCTCACAGGGTTTTAGGTCTCTTGGTTTAGAGAAAAACATACTTCATCTCTGCCATGTTGGGTGTCAGTCTGCAGAATCAATATCTGTTATTCTAATCTTGTCCAATTGAAATTTAACAGATGCCTACCTATACACTGCACAAAATGACAGTTGGGGGACCTCCTCTTCCATGAGTCTGTGTCATTCCCTAAATGGAGGAATGACACAGGAGGAGAAAGAAGATTTTAGCTCATAGCTTTCTTTCATTCACTTTTGGATGTTTACTTTTGCTTAGTTCCACAAACTCATTATTTTCCTTAACCATCTCTCACTTTCTTTCGTCTACTCTGCTCATAAAGGGATGTGTCACTGAATGAGACAGGACAATCGCCCAATCTTCTCCCTCTTCATTGTGAATCATCCCTTTTGTCACGTATTATATGTATATGGAGAAATAGGAGGCAAACGCAGGAGTCTGGTTGAATGTTCTTGGTATATTTTAGCAAAAAGAAAAAAGTAGACGTATAAACACAAAACAAAACCTGCCCGTTCGTAACGGGACTGAATAGCACAGAAATCGTGTACTGATACTCTTAAAGAAAATAGAGAAGGTACTTAGAGACTCTAATATAGAGAATCACCAACAACGGTAACATTCTCATGCTCCATACAACAACAGTACAGTTCATAGATGAAAGCAATCAACTATCATGCCAGGTAGTTGAGTTCCTAATAAGAAGAGGAACTGGATCGCCGAACAGGGATTGGTGCCGGGGTGGATGCGACACCTTGCATGAATCATCCTGGTCTAGCTTAGCTCCGTTCAGGTTGTGTTTTACTAAAACCTAGGTTAGCTATTCGGTAACCTTGACACTTTTAGGCAGATTGGGAGGGATAATGATATGACAGGGATAAAGGGCCAGACTACATTATAACTGGAAAGGCAGGCTGTAGTCTCTACAGCTGTCAGGCAGGCCTTGCAGAGCTGGCATTATCTCTCTCTGTTACAGTAGGACCCTGCTAATGGCATTTCTGCAGCTGTCACAAGGCCTGCACTGCGCTGGCCAATTTAATTGTGCTGCCCTGCGTTTACAAAGCGCTCTGCAAAATTGAGTGATCTCCCCTACCAGCCCATCCCCCCATTCTATGTCATCAGTGTAATGTTTCTGCTTACCCTCAGTCTAGGTAGAGTTGCAGGGAGCTTCCAATAAAGCAGGGGAAGGAGGTGGAATTTTGGGGCGAATGACTCATGCAAAGATCCCTCTTTGCTGTTTCTAGGGAAAGGGCGATACAAAAATACATGATTCAAAATTATTCAAATAAACGCTCTATTCATTTTTGAAACGTCTCTGATCTGTCAAAAATGGATCCTCCAGTGTCACATGTTCATGCTAACAAAACTATGTAATGCTAATGTAAAACATAACATTGTAAATGTATTACATGAGAGGAACCCGATAAGAAATGTCCTAATTAATAGGAACCCTATTAATATTTCTTATTTTTTAATGTTTCTGTGAAGAATATGTATTTTGTAGATATTATCAATACAAAAATCAGCCCTTAAAGCCTGTTGTGACATACACCTCATCAAAGTGATATATGCAGAAACCTTATGAGAATTTTCCACCAATTTATTTTCAAAGATGATAGTGTAGTATAAGACAATTTGGTAGAACATGTTCATTGCAAAGACTGGACTCCAGATGGTGCCAAAAGTGTATATTAGGATCTCTACTTGAACAATATTGGATTACTATGTATATATGTATCTTTTACAGATACAATATAAAATATATAAAATATTGTCATCTTTATACAAGACTTTAGGCTTTAAAGTGTTATTAAGTGCTACTATACCCTCAACAGCCACTTCATTAGGTGCACCTGTTCAACTGCTCATTATCGCAAATATCTAATCAGCCAATCAATGTGGCAGCAGGTCAGTGCATTTAGACATGTAGAAAATGGTCTAGACGATCTACTGAATTCACTCTGGATGGTTCTGAGCTGGAATATGTTGAAAATTACAAATACCTAGGGGTCTGATTAGACTGTTCACTCTCCTTCCAGATCCACATAAATGATCTCCACTCCAAGATCAAATTTAGGATTGGCTTTCTATTCCATAACATAGGCCTCATTCACTCTCCCTGCCAAACATGCCTTTGAGAAAATGACCATCCTGCCAAAGCCTGTTACATTTTTGCCCTGCCACTTTACATTCCAAATGATCTACCTCTCTATTTTAGACCCTATTTGCACTGGCTACAGTATTTTTTATTCCTACTGTACACATGTGTAACTGAATACTTGAATGTTCGTATTTTGTGTGTAATTCTATGTTGCCTTGCACCTTGCACTTTGTCTTGGCCAGGATGCAAATGCAAATAAGAAGTTGTTCTCAATTGATTGACCTGGTTAAATAAAGGTGAAATCATTTTCTTTAAACAATCATCAGAATGGGGAAGAAATGTGATTTAAGTGACTTTGAATGTAGCATGGATGTTGGTGCCTGACAGCAGGGGCGCTGTAAAGGAGGGGTAAAGGATGACGATTCTCGGGGCCCATGACTAAGAGGGGGCCCAGAGAAGCCCTGTCTCAGCTGTGTTGGGGGCCCTGTCAAGATTCTTTTCATGGGGCCCAAAATCCTTAGCAGCGCCCCTGCCTGACAGGCTGTTTTGAGTATATCAAAAAGTGGTCTACTTGGATTTTCCCACATAACCATCAGTAGGGTTTACAGAGAATGGTTGGAAAAAGAGAAAATATCCAGTGAGCGGCAGTTCTTTGGGTAAAAATGTCTTGATGGCAGAGGTCAGATGAGAATGGCCAGTCTGGTTCAAGTTGAGTCAACAGTAACCACTCATTACAATCAAGGTATGCAGAAGAACATTTCCGAATACATGTTAAAAATCGAATCAGACAACTTGTCAGCTAAGAACTGGAAACAGAGGCTAAAATTTACACGGGCCAACCAAAATTGGACAATAGAAGATTGGAAAAACGTTGCCTGGTTTAATGAGTCTCGATTTTTGCTGCAACATTCAGATCGTAGGGTCAGAATTTGGCATAAGCATGGTTTAAATGCCACAGCCTACCTGAGTATTATTGCTGACCATGTCCATCCCATTATGACCAAAGCGTACCTATCTTCTAATGGCTACTTCCAGAAGGACAACCCGCCATGTCACAAAGTTTAAATAATCTCAAACTTGTTTCTTGAACATGACAATGAGTTAATTGTACTCAACTGACCTCAACAGCCACCAGATCTCAATCCCATCAAGCACAATTTAGATTTGGTGGAATCGGAGATGCCCATCATGGAGACCATGCCCTCTCCTGCTGTGTATTCCCCGGCAGGCATGGAAGAGGCTCTGCCCCCTGTTGTCCTGTCTCCTCCAGCAGTCATGGAAGAGGCTCTGCCCCCTGCTGTCCTGTCACATGAAAACCTTTAACTGCAATGCAACTAACGACCTGCAAAAGATTGTTAGAGAAAGAAAATCTACCAATTGCGCTATTGACCCTATCCCGTTCAGCACTATACATGCTTCCACTAGGCAATGTCATCAGAGAACTCAATGTAAATTTCCACAGCTATGCTGATGACACACAACTATACATTCCTGTAGAGCCAGATGACAGATGGAATAAGCTCACTCTCTAGGTGCCTAATTGCCAAAAATAATTGGATGAGTGTGAATTTCCTAAAATTAAACGAGGATAAATCAGAAAGCCTCTTAGTGGGCCCCAAAGTCAAAAGGGAGAAAATCAGCACAAGCCTTGGAAAACCTGACTTCCCTGATCAAACCTGAAATAAGGAGCCTAGGTGTTATCATAGATTGACCAAAGTAATACCTCCCATCTTAACAAGGTGACCAAAACCTACTTTCACCTCAGAAATATTGCGAAAGTTAGACCATTCATAACCCAGAAAGATGCAGAGAAACTAATTCACACATTTATTATAACTAGATTGGACTATTGCAACGCCTGCAGCAGTGAGACTCTTAACAAGAACAAAGAGGCAAGAAAATATTGGTCTAGTTCTGAAGTCAATACATTGTCTCCGGGTTCCCCGCAGCATTCATTTTAATGTCAACCTGCTTGTTTATAAAACTTTAAATGGCTCAAGACCCACTATTTTACAGATTCTCTAAAATCCTTTGTTCCCCAAAGGGCCCTCAGATCTTACAGCTAACTTGCTAAGGGTACATAACCCCACTCACAGAAAACTTTGAGATGCTGCCTTTTTTAACAGAGGTTACAATCAAAAAGCTGTTAACAACTTAAAAACATCTTTTCACTTTAACCTTTAGCTAAGACCGCACTCAAATGCTTTTTATGCTTTCCTTCTTTTACTATGTTCTTTTGCATTTCATATTTTTATTTAATTGCCTGCAAATGTGCTGTATGCTTTTTATGTTCTAAAATGTTTTTACATACATGTCTTTTATGGATGTCATTGTTTTTATTGATGCTATTTTTATTTTATTTTATTTGACTTTTATTGATGTAAATGTCAGGATTAGGAGCTCAGAACAGAGGGTAAATCCAAACGCAGACAATGGAGTGGTGAGTAATATGAATAATTATGTTTATTGTAGTTGGTAATACTGATAACTGTGTACGCAGGCAGGCAGGTTCCTGGGGAGCCAAGGTTATGGGTCAACAACCAAGATAGGTGCAGATACAGGTAGCGAAGAATCGTCCCAACAATAGGAGCAGGAAGGCAGGTTTCCAAGGGCTTCAGATATAAGTTACAGGTAGGCACGGAGAGAGGTAACGAAGGTCAGTTCGACGCATGAAGCAAACAGGCAGGTTTCCAGGGGCTTCGGATTATCGTCACAGACAGGTACTTAAAGTGAAGGAATGGAGAATCAGAATTAGCAAAATAATAAGTCACCATAAGTGCACAGCTTTCAGACAGGCTATAAAAAAGCAAAAATTAAGAAACAGCACTGCACTCAGACAGGCGGGAATAGGGTAGCTCGGGACTTCACGTACTGCATTGTACAATAAACCGGCAAGGGCTGATCTCTGTCAACTCCCTAATAAAGGGAGAGCAGCAATCATCCCAGGTGTGGCACAGGAACAGGTGCAGGGGATAATCATTGATGGGGACTGGTGCTTGGGAATGAGTGCCTTCATGGTGTGTAGGGAAACAGGTATTTCGGGGCTGGAAACAAAAAACAAACATACAAACAGATCAGACACACACACAAGTAGGGCTGGGCATCTTTCAAAATCTTTTAATCCGTTGCCAATTTCGATACCTCAGTTTCGATACCGGTTTCTTAAATGACACTTTTCCGAAATCGTGTTTTAAAATCCATTTCAACCTCAACAAAATACAGTAAACCCAAAACTTTTATTTTCCACCTTAATTGTGAATCAGTAAAGAACAAAACATAACAATATAATGGTTTCATTCTTTTTACTCACAATAACAGTAAAAACGTTATCCAGGCTAAAAGAGGCTATATTGGCAAACTACCTTAAAAAAATAAAACTCCCTTTATATCGATAGCATGCTCACCTCCACCATGGGGCCTCCACTGTCGAAAAAGTTAGCAAACCTTCAACAAAAACCCATGTGACTACTCTGTATTACTGATCTTATCTTTCCTTGGACATCTTCCCTCTTGCTGCCAGTGTGAAGGGATTGACACTTTCTGGTATGGTCTTCCTATTCCTAACATTAAGGTGGACCAGCGCAAAGGCTAATGTGAAGGGGGAAATAGACAGAGCTATCTACATCAACTGACTAGCAGCACAAGCTAACATACATAGAGCAGTCAACGTTATGGAGAAAATAATAGTTTCGATTGTCAATCAAAATAAGGAATGAGTGCAACAACTGCAGTAGTAAAGCTCTATGTTCGATTTCAGTGGTGAAATTTCAGTTTTCTGTCAAGTATTTCTAAAATGCGTAACCTTAATGTTACGTCGGAAAAACAAAGATGTTGCCTGGTCAAAGAGTAGCATTACAAACGGTATATGACTGAGAGTATTGTCACATCTGGACCCATACTGGGGCGGGGAAGGCGCTCTGGTTCCCCGGAGTATTGACTGTCTTTCCTTGTTTATATGGTTTTGGGATTTATGTCACACGTTTAGGTCAGCAGGACTCTAGGCATCTCTATGCTCTGGTAGGCACGCAGGTGCCTGCGGTTACTAGTAATTATTAGTTCTCCAGCATTGTATAAGTAGGGATATGGGTGGTTAGTGTTTGTCGATTCTCTTTCATATGTACCTGCCTGCGAGCAGTGAACTTGTTTTGTTTCGTGACGTTTCCTGTATATGACCAAGTATTTTCATTAAATCACTTTGGTGATCGCACCTTCGCCTGTCTCCTATTTAATATCCGTGACAAGTATCTTCAGAAATCCTCCGCGTGGTGGTGTCTCTTTCACATGACGTGTTTTAAGATGCATTAGACTCGCCGGCCACTTTAGGTCCTTAATAGTGATGGGACAACCGACTCTTTTATCCGAGTCGGTTCTACCAGACAGTTGTTGAGTGGCCTACAGAGTTAATAGATTTGGTCAGGGGACACCCGTTTGATTACATTTGACTCATGCAGTACCCTCGGTTACAGTCTCATACAGTAACCTGGTGACAGGGAACACATTTTCGATCTTATTTGGCCTATATATAGCCAACAATGAGTGAATGCGACATCAGACGGGTTCTTTCTTCCATTCCGCCACACAATTATACAATCTATGCTTCAGACAAGCATGTGCAGGTCGTGGTTTCTGTTTGCGTCATAACAACATTTAGGCCGTATAGTTTCAGTGATAAAAGTCTTTATCGGTGGCCGAATATTCGGTGCATCCCTATTAAAAACCTAATTACTGTACAACTGGTAAATAAACCCATGCACTTTGATAAGCATCAGAACAAGTGTGAGATATTAAATCTGTGCGTTTTACAATGCTTCTTTAACCTGTTGAGGAGTAGTGTCACAAATATGTGATTAGAACATTAGCAAAGTATGATGATGTCATAAGGAAAAATGTTTAGAGATTTCCACATTTTCCCACTAGTTTTTTGTTTTATTACATTTTGTGATCAATATGCCAGGGTAAATGCACAGGGGTGCAAATAGCATTCACTTCTAATTGCACCAGGGTACGAATAGCATACATTGAGATATTTGTACCAGACGGCGTATTAATACAACACATTGCTTTGTGCACTGGGGTACGAATAGCATACACTTGTAATTGCACCAGGGTACAAATAGCATACACTGCTCATTGTACCATGGTTGTAAATAGCCTCACCCTTATTATTATTATTTATTATTATTATTATTATTATTATTATTATCCTCAGCTGTCATTTATCCATTCATTTAGTAGAGTATTTAGTTCTTGTGTCTCCATATGTCATTGTCAGTTATTGACCACAGCGGAAATCGCTGTGCTCTAGCCATGTCTCGTTAAAAGTACACTTTCCCATTTTCCACACCTAGGCCTAGCCGAACTTTAACAAACTCTGAGGAGACGCAGATGTATTTCTCGGGCAGGTATTGTATTGCATTTTTCACAGGACTTGTAGTTTTATCACCACGTACGTATCAACATCAAGGTCCCCAGAAAGAACTACAACACACCGAATCAACGTTCTGAGGGCAGCTTTCTACTGGTTTTGTTACTGTTGCACCTTAAAAAATGTCTGTGTGCAACGCAAAATGTACTTTTGTTCCTAATTAACATTGTCAATATGAATGACTCCGCTTTGTAGGCCACGACTCAATATTTTCTCTTTCTGCGGCCAGCGTTTCTGGAAATGAACAAGGGTAAAGCCATTTCTAAGACCTGACTAAATTAAATTTAAGACCTCGGATGAAAATCTGGCCATTTTCAAGACGTTTTAAGGCATTAAATTTAACGTTCAGAATTTCAGACTTTTTAAGACCCTGTTGAAGTCTGAAATGTGGCAAAAGGTCGAAATGTTCGAGGGGGCCAAATACTTTCGCAAGGCACTGTATATATATATATATAAAGAGTCCATCTCTTAGTTCATATCTTAACGCCAGCACTCTCAGGGCATGTCGTTACAGCAATGCTGATATTTTTTTACACAAAACAAGATTTCTGCACGATGTACATGGGTGCGCGTTAATATCGGGTGCTCGCTTTATGCGCTAAAATACACCACTTTGTGTCTGATAGAGCTAAATGCTAGTTATCCAACTAACTCTGGAAATACCCAAGCGTCACAAACAGAAAGGGCTCATAATGGAATGTGAAGATGAAGAAGAAAAAAGATGTTAAGTTGCTCTTCTCTTGTTGTCACCCCCACTAAGAGCCCCAACCCCAAGAAAATGTGTAGCCAATTTCTTGTGGATACGGTGCATCGAATTGGCCGACAGAGAGAAGGGAACAGCAACCGTCCAGTGATTATACAATTCACAATGCGCATATACCGGGATAAGATCTGGAGAGCTTCTTGTAATGCTACAGTAATGAAGGAGCATCGATTAAGGCTTGCGGAGGACCTAACAACGTATGAAAGACAATGCAAAAATAAACTTTGGCCTCTCATTGAATCAGTGCGGAAAGAAGGAACAAAGCTACATGGAGACGAGCTGATGCCATAATCAATGGAAAGAAGATTTCGGCAGATGAGAAAATGAACATTTAAAGACAGGTCTCAAGGTTTTCCTGGCATTGCCAATTTACCTTTTCTACTTGTTTTATATGTAGATGGGCATTTTGATTAATAAGACAATCAAACACAACATTTCTTGATTCATCTACTCTTTTGTTTTAATGACTGCTACTCAAAGTTTGGTGCTCAGAGCCCTAGGGATATTACTAGGGATATTACTTCGTATTCTTGTTTTTATTTTTGCTCTAGAAGTTTGTCTATAGATTCATCTCTGTATTCTCAGACATTGTGTTCTGTTTATTAGTTTAGAAGTCTGATTTTATATCTCTAAATAGAATTTCTTTGAATGTTAATAATAATAATTTGACTTATTTAAAATAAATAATACATAAGATTGAAGATAATACTTTTCAAGATTTAGTTAAACAAGTGGCAAATGGTATTTTTGGGAATAAAGAAATGGACAATATTCAAAAATGGGAATTCTTCAAATTCAAGATTAGAGATATTGTTATTAGACATAGTAAAGACATCAAAAGGCTTGCAACACAAATTAAAAATAAATTATGAAAGAATTTAAATTATAATTGAGTAAGGAATGTTGCTCAGAAGATTAAGATTAAAATTACTGCAACTCCAGAAATAGATAAATCATATGTTGCAGCGGCAAAAGATGCCTTCATACGTTCCAGGGGAAAATGGTTAGAAGAGGATGAAAAAACTCTGAATATTTCTTTGCTTTGGAAAAGCACAATCATAAAACAATACTATTTCAGCTTTAAAAATTAAGAACAGTATAAGCACCAACCCTAAAATATTAGCAAAATATGTACACTCTTTTTACAAAGAATTATACAAATCTAAATGTGAATTTCAATACTGTGAACACTTTCTAAATAATATTAAGAATATATTCCCACCATATCAGAGCAATTTAAAACTGATTGTGAACAGCTTCTATCTAATTTGAAAATAACTGATGCTTTGAAGCATTTGAAAATTGGAAAATCTCCTGGGATTGACGGTTTGTCTACTGAATTTTACTTGTGTTTTTGGAATATTATTGAAACCCCACTTAGGTAATGTTTGAAGAATGTATCGAGAAAAAAAATGACAACAACGATGAAACAAGGTTTAATTAATTTGATTCCTAAACCAAATAAAGACTCTGTTGATAGACAACTGCAGACCCATCACACTTTTGAATGTGGACTATAAATTGCTTGCACTAGTGTTTACTAAACGTTTAAAATGAAATCTTGATAAGTTTATAGAGGAAACCCAAACAGGCTTCATGGCTAATTGACATATTTGCAACAATATAAGATTGGTCATGGATTTACTGGATTATTCGGAATATGTGGTGTCACCAGCTGTTTTTGTATTTCTCAATTTTTATAAAGCATTTGATACAGTAGAACATTCATTTGTATATAAGGGTTTGAGTTTATTTAAGTTTGGGGGAAATTTTATGTCTGTAGTTGAGATGTTGTACAATAACATTAATAGCTCTATAATGATCTATCCCAATACCTCTGAAAGATTTCCTATTAACAGTTTAGTGCGGCAAGGTTGCCCAATATCTACCTTTCTATTTTTAATTGCTGTAGAGCTACTTTAGTTAAAGGTTTTTCACTGTCCCAATGTTAGTGGTTTGTCTATTTTTCTGAGAGAGATTCGAATTACTCAGCTAGCCGATGATACAGTCTTGTTTCTAAGAGATAAACACCAAATTGAACCAACCTTACGATTGATAGATGAGTTGTCAAAGGCATCAGGTTTACATCTTAATATAGGAAAATGTGAAATCATAACCTTATTTCATACGGATGAAGAAAGCACAGTATCCCAGTGAAAAGGTTCAATATTTAGGTATTGATATAACAAAAGATATAATAAGCAGACAGCAACTTAACTTTGTCCCTAGACTGAAAAAGACAAAAAAAATATGAATATGTGGCTTCAACAGGACCGGCTGTCCATCTTTGGTAGGGTTCTCTTGACTAAAGCTGAAGGGATTTCAAGACTAATTTACCCTGCTCTATCATTGATTGTCCAAGACTCAACATCAAATGTAATCAACAGTATACTTACTCATTTTGTCTGGAAAAATAAACACCATCTACTAAAAAAATACATACTATCAGGCCCCAAAAAAGATGGTGGACTTGAACTAATACATTTTATTGATTTAAACAATAATTTAAAGTAAAATGGATCAAAGAGTGTCTTAAAAACCAAATTTTATCTGGTACTTTATCCCAAACAATATTTTCAGGAAACTAGGGGATCTTCATTTTCTACTTCGATGTAACTTTAACATTACGAAGTTATCAGCAAAATTATCCAATTTCCATCAACAGGCTCTTTTAGCTTGGAAATTATGTTATGTTCATAACTTCTCACCACACAAGTCAATAATATGGAATAATGAAAATATAACAGTAAAATACAAAATATATAGTATATGTTAGTGATCTTTTTGATACATATGGTTTAATGTTTACGTATGGACAATTCCTTCTTGTTAAATCCGATCCTGTGATAAACAGAGAATTTAATTATGTCATGAAGGCGATTTCTATTGGTCTTGTCCAACTGATTTTCAAGAATCTTTTGGAATAGAACCTATCTTAATGATAAATGGTATAGACATTTTGAATTTTAAGTGCAACAATAAACATATTCGTACTACTCTCTATGAACGTAGGAAAATTAATACTAGAGGGAAAGCCTTTTGGAATAATATCTTTAATGACATTGACTGGAGGAAGGCATGGATGTTACCATACAAGTTTTGCATTTCCAGCAACATTAAAGAAGTTCACTTTAAAATTTTACACAACATGTATACAACAAACCAATAAATGTAAAAGTTTTGTGATATTAGGAATATTTGCACTTTCTGCAAGGATGATTCTGAATCTTTGCCACATTTGCTTTTTTATTGTGTATACTCAGCTATTTTCTGGTCTAGACTGGAACATTTTATTTTGTGCAAATCTTACTGTAATATTACAGTTCAATGTAAAGATATAATTTCTTACTTTGAATATAATAATCAAGATATAGAAATTATTGTAAACCTGATGATTTATATGGCAAATTCTATGAACACAAAGCCAGATTTTCCTAAATTAATCCAAATGTCACTGTTTTTTTATCTGAATTCAAAGCATTTATTAAATCTCTTAAGATGGTACACAATACTAAAAGTGATAAAATTGTCAAGATTTTTTCTAATTTCTACAGAGAGGATATGGTGTATTAGTTTTAATCCTTTTTTGTTTATTAATTTGGTCTTTATTGCATTTGTAATCCAGATCTTTGTTGAAAAAAAGTAGATGGAAACTTAAAGGAAATTTCTGTTTATTATACTGTTATTCTAAATGATAACTTTTTGTTTATTTTTCTTATGTGTAATCCTATTATGTGTAATCCTACTTTGTACATTTGATTATTCTTCTTATTTGTAAAACACCTTGTTCTTTTATAAATAAAAAACCTCACTGCTTCGAAGTTGAATCCAAAGCTTTAAAGTTGCGCAACACGGGGCGCACCTTTGTGGGTTGTTGCAGTATGAGAGTCAGGAGATTTAGTGAATAGATATTATTATAACGATTTTGGCTGGTGAAGTGGTCAGCAAGGAAATATAGGCTCAGCCCTGGAACAGTGGAAAAAGTTATATTTCTAAATAAATATGGCATTTAATTTCAATTCCCACAAACACTTGTCACCAAGCACAATATTATTCCCCTGACCTGTCTATGAGCACTGTTATTGACCATATAAGCACCATCACTGTTTGTTAACTGTCACAAGCACTTTCACTGTCCCAAAGTATGTCCTTGCCATTGTCAAAGCACTTCCCCAGAGCTGATGCTAGCATATGTAACTATATAGCCATAGGCAAGAACCATTCGCCTGGCAACACTTTGTTATGCCAGCAACGCAATCTTGGATTTTTCTTTCAAAACAAGAGCACTTGTTTTAATTAATTGCAATAATCATTGATAATTCATTATAAAGCTAGTGAACTGTAACCAAATGCAATTGGATTGTGTGTAAAGAAACAATAAGAGCATGTGATAGCAAAACATAATAATATAACTTTTTTATTAAAAACATTAACAAATATGTTGTACACACAGTTTGATTGAATATATTGTCAGTGTCTCATGTGAAAACACGATTACATTTAAATAAAATTAACTAAAATCCATATATAAAGAGTATTAAAGGTACTTTATTTGTCACATACACATACATGTAGCGAAATTCATTCTCTGCATTTAACCCATCCCTCAAGGGAGCAGTGGGCAGCCATTTACAGCGCCCGGGAACCAACTCCAGATCTAAGCCAGTGCCTTTGTCAGGGGCACTGACTGGAGAACCTAACCTGCATGTTTTTTGATATATTTATATATGTCAAATATATATATTACCTTTATATTAAACAACATGGGGTCTACGTGACGTAGTGGGCTAAGTAGCTGCATTGCAGCAAAGTCTGTGCCATAATAATCAGCGGTTTGAGAATGACTATGGCTTCTCCAGCTTCCCCCGTATCTCCAGAATGTGGCGGCGCAAATTGCCATAACGCTGCCTTGGATTTGGGATATATAAGCAGTATCATCTGCCTTGCCACGTCGCTCTCCAGTGACTCCTTGTGTGCAGATCAGGCAACTGTAATTTCAATCACGAAAGTATAGTCCGTGAGCGTAATCATGCCGTATGATCTGACAAAAAGTTTTCCGTGTTGGATGGACAGTATGAAATGAGTCAGCGGCTCAGCGACATGTGGTTGGATGAAAAATGTGTGCTCCCCTCACCATCCTGCATCTGTTTAAGGAGTCGCAGAGTTTATGACAAGGCAGGGTCAGTGGGAATTTGGAGAGAGAAAATTTGGGGAAAATCCAAAAAAATAAATAAAAGAACTTAAAAAAACATTAATGGCGGGAAAATACGCAACATGTGCCCTTACCATATGTGCCAGATGAGTAGTGAACTGTGTTTTAAAGAGAAATAATTGGTTGTCTTAGCTGGACAAGATAATGTCATTAGATATATCCAAACAATCTATGGGCAGGCAGTTGTCAGACAGGCGCAAAAATAGTGTCTGATCCGACCCACATACTTCACCCAGAATTCAAGCTTTTACCTTCTGGCAGAAGATTTAGACTCCCCAAGTGCAGGCTCAACCGATATAAACACTCATTTGTTCCGATGGCCATTAAGCTTATTAACAACCCTACCATGTAACGTAGATGTTTGCCATAAGGGGTGTGCCATATGTGCAATATGTAGGCTATGGTGTTTTGTAATATGCTGTTGGACAATATGTCAGTTGTGCAACACAGGCTAGTTGGGCTATCCAATACTGTGTAATTTATTTACTTATATGTATATGAAAGTATGTGCATGTGTACCTGTTGACAAAAGTCTCTTATTGTTATTATGTGTTTTGCAAAGCTGCTGAATAGATGGAGTGTCCAAAACAAATCAAAATAAAGTTTTTCTACTTAGAAATATACTTCTGCGACTGAACTTGCAGGCGTACAGTCTGCATGCAAGGAGTCGCTGGAGGGTGACGTGGAAAGTAGTGGTGGGCTTGGCTGCAAAATCTGGGTTTGATCCAATACCGAGTAATACAGGGCCAGTATCGCCAATATCGATACTGATACGAAACTATTTATTATTAAAAGTGGTTTATATACTATCACCTACGCCCGCACCCTGTATTCCTGTTTTTATTTCTAGATTTTTTCTTTATTTTATTGTTGTGTAATTCATGTGTAACTATGTATTTGCAACTCGGCGCTTCATCTTGGCCAAGGCACCTTTTTAATTGAAAAATTGTTCTCAACATGCCCACCTGGTTAAATAAAGTTTAAATTGTATAAAAATTACGGGATGTTATTGTGCCATGATTTAGGAGGTGATTGCATCTGAATACATTTTCAAGACCAAAATTATTTCCAATCACAGTGCAAAAATGACAAATCTGTACAATACTACTTATATTGTATTTATCATTTAAAATATTTGATCCTACTTTAAGAATTATTTACTTATTATTTTAGACTTTTTACCTTGTTTTTGTCTTATTTTCATACTGTATGGGAAGCAATTATCTCAGTGCACTGGCAGAATGTTTACTTAAAGCATTTTCCATCTTAATTTAGGCACTTGTTTTGTATTCTTTTTTAAATATTTTTGCAGTGCATTGTACGCTGAGGGGTGAAATTTCTACTTGCCAGCTGTAAAAAAGTGCTAAGTCTGTCAGATTGGCAGTTGGTGACAGTAGTTAGGGTGCGCGCCATGGTTGCTGTGTGTGCACGACCCGTATGTTCATTGTTTGAGTGACAAAACAGTCACACGCAACAGCAGTGGAGTGGGAGAGGCACTTCAGGGGCCTCATTTATAAAAGTTTGCGGTGTATTTGCGTCAGAAGTGGCATACAAACGAAATATAGGACGTGCGTATGCAAAGAATTATTCAGATTTATAAAACCGTGCGCACGCACGTCCTACGCCGTTTTTTTCCTTTATAAATCACAATTAACCCTAAACGTGGCGCAGCTTTTGAGGCTGCATGTCACACCCATAATTCCTCATAAATAGTCAGTGAAACACCCCAAAATTAATATTCATTTATTGAGAAATCATGGCAAATACAGAGAGGAAAACCAAAAAAAGAAACTTCACTCAATGTAAAATTATTGTTGGCGAGGTGTAAAAGAGGAGGAAAATGTTGTTTGGAGAGCACAGTGTGGCCATTACTAATGCCAAAAAGGCATTGGAGTGGCAAAAGTTTGCAGACACTGTGAATTCTGCAGCCTGAGCGTCGGACCATGGCTGAAATAAAAAAAGTGGTCAGACATCAAAGTCGATGTCAAAAAGCGTCTAGCGCTTCATCGCGAAAGTCTGCCACGGTTGGGGGAAGATTAGTTAAATTAGTGAGCAACATGTCTGCATCATAAATTATTTGGACATTGATGGAATGAAAATGCTTACGATTAATGACAGCATTTTCTTTCTCATTCAGTGCCCTTAAGGCAACATGACTGCAGTCAATAGCACTGATACATTTGGGAAACTGGACATAGCTGCAAATTTTGCTTTTGTGTTTGCCTGTTCACCCGCGGTGTACGGAAACTTCATGTAGGCTAATTATGTGACAAGCCTATTATACTTAACACGTCTGGCATAACCCGGCTATAGGTTGGCTGAGATAACCCTGACCTGTCAGCCAATTCCCTGCGGAAAGTGCCAGTCGCCAGAAATCCTGTTATTATGAAAGGCGCCACTAAATAAAATGAAGGCTATTATTATTATCTTCTAACGGCGCAAGATCAGCCATTGTGCGTCAATATGCATTGTGATGGAATGGCTTTTTATAACCATCCATCTGACTCTATCTGGTAATCTACAGATGTCGGTATTAATCTAATTGTAGATGGGAAATAGTTCTGCATAAATGGAATTTTTTGCACCTTTCAAAATGGTCATTGTCACGATGTAACACGTTTAAAAATGAAACAAACTAAACATGATTATGATTCTGTAGCTGATGACAACAAATACTATGAAAACTACTTTACCCAATGGTCAATAATGACTATCTATTTATTATCTATTTATCTACTATTTATCTCTATCTTTCATCATCTATTTGTCTTTCTGCTCCTCCAGACAGAGACATCGTCAACCTAAATGTAGGTAACAGTGATGGAAAGCAGGTTCATATCTGTTTTTGGCGTGAAGTTAAGGAATGCATTACCGGAGGAATTAAAATATATTAGGAATGTTAATTTTCAAAAAGGGTTAAAAGACATGATACTAAATAAGTATAGTATTGAGTAGTTTTATTTCATGAGAATGTTGATAATGGAGAGGATGATGAACAACGCTATTATCTTTATGGTTACCATCTCTATGGGTATCATTTTTATGGTTATCCTCACTATGGTTACCATCACTAGGTTTATTATCATTATTTAGGATATTATTTAAAATATTACTCATCTTGGTTTGGTAATGTGCCTTAGATATGTACTGACTATTATGCGCATATAAATGCGTGTATGTATGTATGCATGTATGTATGTAAGTGAATGCATGCATATGCAGGCACTACGTATTTACAGTATGCATGTACAGTCCGAGAAAGTTGTATGAGTAAGTGTATTTGTTGTTTATTATTCATCTTTCTGTAATATAGATTTTTTATTTTATTTGATAGATTGTTGGAAAATTAGATACTTTTTTGGGGAGTCTTAAAAATGTGAGAAGGATGTTGGGTGTGTTGAGGAGAAGAACAGAGATCAAGGCAGGGAGGAGCGTTCTTGGTATTTATAAGAACAGAAAAGACAAATGAACACTTCTGAGTGGAATACTGACATGCATAGGAATAAATAGCGGCTGCACTTCGTACTCTCACAAAATACACACAATATATCAACCCACTAGATGGTAAAAAGTGCTCAAACGTCCCTCTCAGGGTGGGAAATTAACACCCGCCACCCGCCAAATGCGGGTATAGATTTTCTCATTGGCGGGTAACTTTTCCCAATCTACCAGCCACTCTTGGTGGGTGAATTGTACAACATATGATACATGTTTTTTTAAACATTACTTGTGAGTGTACCTATACTTACGGCCACAAGTGTAAATTATTTAAATATTCATAGAAAATCTTCTAATACATCTGATTAATCATTTTTGTGTAATCCTTTATGAATTCACGTCTACCCACAATTTACACAAAAGTATCTGATAAGGAGCTTTTATGATTTCTTATACTGGATCATATACAGGTCCTTCTCAAGAAATTAGCATATTGTGATAAAGTTCATTATTTTCCATAATGTAATGATAAAAAATTTACTTTCATATATTTTAGACTCATTGCACACCAACTGAAATATTTCAGGTCATTTATTGTTTTAATACTGATGATTTTGGCATACAGCTCATGAAAACCCAAAATTCCTATCTCAAAGAATTAGCATATTTCATCTGACCAATAAAATAAGTGTTTGTAATACAAAAAAAAAAGAAAAAGTCAACCTTCAAATAATTATGTTCAGTTATGCACTTAATACTTGGTCTGGAATCCTTTTGCAGAAATGACTGCTTCAATGCGGCGTGGCATGGAGACAATCAGCCTGTGGCACTGCTGAGGTGTGATGGAGGCCCAGGATGCTTCGATAGCGGCCTTAAGCTCATCCAGAGTGTTGGGTCTTGTGTCTCTCAACTTCCTCTTCACAATATCCCACAGATTCTCTATGGGGTTCAGGTCAGGAGAGTTAGCAGGCCAATTGAGAACAGTAATACCATCCATCCATCTTCATCCGCTTATCCGTGATCGGGTCGCGGGGGCAGCAGCTCCAGCAGGGGACCCCAAACGTCCTTTTCCCGAGCAACATTAACCAGCTCCGACTGGGGGATCCCGAGGCGTTCCCAAGCCAGGTTGGAGATAAAATCTCGCCACCTAGTCCTGGGTCTTCCCCGAGGCCTCCTCCCAGCTGGACGTGCCTGGAACACCTCCCTAGGGAGGCGCCCAGGGGGCATCCTAACCAGATGCCCAAACCACCTCAACTGGCTCCTTTCGACGCAAAGGAGCAGAGGCTCTACTCTGAGATCCTCACGGATGACTGAGCTTCTCACCCTATCTCTAAGGGAGATGCCCGCCACCCTCCTGAGGAAAACCATTTCGGCCGCTTGTACCCTGGATCTCGTTCTTTTGGTCATGACCCAGCCATTATGACCATAGATGAGGGTAGGAACAAAAACTGCCCGGTAGATTGAGAGCTTTGCCTTCTGGCTCAGCTCTCTTTTCGTCACAACGGTGCGATACAATGATTGTAATACCGCCCCCGCTGCGCCGATTCTCCGACCAATCTCCCGTTCCATTGTTCCCTCACTCGCGAACAAGACCCCAAGGTATTTGAACTCCTTCACTTGGGGTAAGGACTCATTCCCTACCTGGAGTAGGCACTCCATCGGTTTCCTGCTGAGAACCATGGCCTCAGATTTAGAGGTGCTGATCCTCATCCCAGCCG
>JACXGM010014602.1:9845-22065 GCA_016801145.1 Umbra pygmaea
CAGCAGCAGGAGGACGTAGCCTGGGTCGGAGCAGCAGCAGGAGGACGTAGCCTGGGTCGGAGCAGCAGCAGGAGGACGTAGCCTGGGTCGGAGCAGCAGCTGGAGGACGTAGCCTGGGTCGGAGCAGTTCTGCTTGTAGAAGTACAGTAGCTTTTGTAAGGATAAATCTTTTGTAAGATGTAGCCTGGGTGAAAATATCTGTTGGAAGATGTAGCCTAAGTTGGAGGAGTTCTACTAGGGTTAACCCTGAGATTAGGTATGTCTTCTGGGGGTAAGTGTGAAAGTTCTCTTTTTCCGTGGGGGCGGATACTTCCACAGTTGGGAGAAGGTGACAGCTGACAACAGCAGGGCTAGTGGGACACGACTGACAGCATCGACTTGTAGCAAGATGTGCCAGCAACCCCCAACCACAACCCCTCTCAGAAGCATGTTGGCAGCTTCATGTGCAGGAGACATGATTCAGGAAGATGACACATTTAGAACGGTGCTTTCCCACCCTGGCAATGTCACGCCAGATCAAACACAAATCATTGTGCACAATGCAACATCAAAATGTAACAAAAAGGCTCCGAAATCCTTTGAAACAACTCAAATTTCATAAAATAGATTGTTTAATACATTGCAATGTACCATCAATCCATATGTGCATGCTATTGTTGCTGTAAACACAATCATTAAAACTGAATTTAAAATAAATAAATTGCAAACATTATGACTATGCTTTGGATGTACAATAATATGGTTTGGAAAATATAACAACATCATTAGACATGTACCTAATTGTATTGCGCTCTCCATTCCAGGGGCCAAGGTTTTTAAACAAATGGTTCAGAAAGACTGACAGTAAACCAATTACGAAAAATGGGGGACCTTCTCTTTAAAGCTACACTGTGTATTTCTTTGAGTTGATTCTTAGCAAAAACCCCTTTGTTCTTTCACAAATATGTGCTCATTCATGTGTAATTACTTCCACCTAATAATCAAAGTATTTTCGTAAGTGTAGAATCTTCCATTCACAATATATACAATGGTGCCGCTCGAATAGCGGCAGCCATGTTACGCCTCCATCTTTAAAATACATTAGCCAAAGAGGGACATACCTGGAAATTCAAGCTCGGCCATTCGCGCTTTTACACAAGTGGCACCGTGACGAATGCCAGGGGGAGATTACTCATGACTGCCGGGAAATTTCAAAGTCTGTTGAAGCTGTAAGATCATGCCTGTTCTCGAGGTCATGTAATAGTAGCGCTGGCTCAAGATGTAAAGTAGGCAAGAACGTTCGCCTGGCAACACGAACTGGGATTTTTCGTTTCAAAATAATAGCGCTCGTGGTTTATTGCATAGGTAGTGTCCATGTTCATGTTTTGCTAAAATTAGTATTCTGTTTGAATAAAACAGACTAGTGAATTTTTTTCAAATGTAATCATGTTTTCACATGAGACACTGACAATATATTCAATCAAATTGTGTGTAAAACATTTGTTACTTTTATTATTAAAGCATGTTAAATTATTATTTTTGCTATCACATGCTCTTATTGTTTCTTTACACACAATACAATTGCATTTGTTCATAATTCACGGGCTGTGTAGTGAATTAACAATGATTATTGCAATGAATCAAAACGAGCGCTATTGTTTTGAAAGAAAAAACGAATATCCAGGTTCACGTTGCTGGTATAATAACGTGAGGGGCTTCAGTTGCTTTTCATATACATTTTCACCAGTAGATGGGAGCAGATCTTACACAATGCAGCTTTAAGTCACATTGAGGTTAAAAAATTAATGCATTATTTCCACAAAATATATGCTCTTTTTATTTTAATATAGATCTTTAAGAAGTAAATGCCCATCAGCTCACAAGGTACATATACCTAATACACTAACTGTTGTGCCCTGGCTAACAATCAATTAAATGTACAGTTGATACACAAAATGTAAAACTATTTATTTCAAAACTAACCATTGTATCTCAGTATCCCTGCGACCCAATCTATGCCTGGCTGTTTGAGACCATATAACTCAAGCATCTCAACCCAGGTGTAGAGTCAGTTTTGCCTATCAATCACAACAACTCAGAGTTAAAGAGTGGGAGGGCGCATGAGCTTCGATGGTCGAGGTCTGGACATGGCTGGGGGGGGGGGGGTGTCCAAATTGGAGCGGTCATCCACTTCCACCAATGGGAAAGCAGTCAGCAGTCCTAGCCCGAAAGCAGTAGGTGGTAGAGTAACTGGATATGCTAGCAACCATTTATGGCTTCAACACTGGCACAATGAGAGCACTCAATCTCCTAGAAATAGTCTTCCCTCATGGTTCTCAACTCAAAAGGATCAAATCAGCTGTCACGGCAACAATCCCAATCGGGCATCCAAATACTTCGACACACGTAAACCAAAACACTCACTTTCTGACAACATTTTTCCTCAAAGTAACCAGTAGCTAGGTCGCAATTTATCACAATATTGTGGTCATTAGGTACCAGGTGTTATGTAAGGCTGAAGCTGACAATATTGTCACACTTATCTAACAGACATGGATGATCACAGCATACTGACAGATTCTCAGGGGCCTAAAATGCGCTGCTGGAAAATGGCTCAACATTGTCCAGCGTTGTTGCATTTGCTCTCTAGGGATCCTTCACAGTAGAGTGGGTGACGGCAAACTTAAATCTGGTTGTTGTTCAGTAAATGTGTTTTCCAATCATGTAATTACTGGTCATCATTTCCAGCTTTAGCAGGTGTGGTGTTACCCGTATCCATTTCCCTTTCCAATTGGTCATGTCCAATTCTTTGGCTCATTAGCAGGTTTGGGATGGTCAATGACCAGTCATATGGTCCCTCTTCAATCAACACAGAAGCCTTAAGTTGAAACAAGCTTGGTGAGGTGTTGTCGAAAGCTAAACAAATTTTGATTTCCAAAATGTCTTCTTGAATTTAGGCAAAGTTGTGTACATTGGACTTAAAAATAAGAGTGATGGCATGGATATTAAGAAAAAATATTTAACAGATAAAAGTTGACAGCACAAAACGTTGACTGGACCAGTATATTCAAACTTCGAAAAACATTTTGAGCCTTTCATATGTAAATTTGTTCAACACCTGTAGACAAATCTACAAACCCAAATATTTCAATAACTACATATTTTATAATAATACATTGAATGTTCCTTGCCAATGAAACTCAAATTTTTACAGTAAAAAATGTTTAAATGGGCACATTTATCAGAGGATTGCATGGGTATTTTCAATACATTTAGGTTACTGAAAGTGTTAAGAGGTGAATAATTAGTCAAGTTTATGTCCATGTAGCAATAGTTATTGTCACCCTTACAAGCAAACAGATGTGTATGAAAAGCAAGTCTTGTTCTCATCACACTAACCCTCAGCTTTTAATTTTGTGGATCATATTTCTGAAACAAGCCAACAAGCACAAACTGGATTCCTAGGGTACCAAAAACCTCTGTATGAGGTCCGCTGCATATTAACAACACAATACGCCAGTAAGGCTTTGATACTAGGGGCACCCAAATACTATACAGTGTGGGAAAAGGTGGTTATCAGTTGTGGTGGATTAAAAAAAAAAAGGTGGAAGACCACTTAAGGTATTATTTGGTTGGGGGGCTTCAGGGCAGCCCGGTTTTTATCGTGCACTGGATGGATGACGAGGCAACTCCCCAAATTGAATATGGTGTACAGTTCCCTAACATTACTGAGTGTTTTTCTACACTAATCAAATCAACTAATCAAAATCTGAATGCTAGGCATGTCAAGATTTTCATAACATAGGAAAATGTGTATCATTTTTCATTGAAAGTTTTGGAAGGTGACGATACAGCAGCAAGTGTTTCAATTGATGTCCAGGGTTCAAATCTGTCCTTTGTGTAGATGAGAGCACATTCTGGATGTAGGCCAGTAGAATAACCACTTCTGTCCTGTTGCCAAGGCAGGCAGTGAGCCAAACGACATGCTTTGAGCCTGCCATTCACATAGCCTAGTGGGAAGCCAAAACACCTCATACTCTAACCGGAGAATAGGAGGGAGAAATGCTCATCCCAATGTCCTCCTGAAAAAACAAAAACCACTTAATATACTGACAGACAGCAAAGCCATTATGGCTTCAAAATCTAGAAAGTGGTCTGCAAGCAGCACAGGCTAAGCAGGACACACAAGACCAACCTGCCACACAAAGGGCTTTTTTCTCAACCAACAGCACCCTCTACTGTTCACAAACAGATACTGACTGAAAATTGGGGTTGAGCAACAACACAGAACTGCTTATTTTATTGTTGTACACTTAACCAACTGCAGACTCAAGAATGAAACTACTGGTAGAACCCTATATTTTATGTGTTTCGGTTATTATTATTATTATTATTATTACTATTATTATTATTAATTATTTTTATTATTATTATTATTAGTATTATTATTAGTATTATTATTATTAGTTGTCTGCCACCCTGGCTGAAATTCCTGTGAGCTGCAATGAGCTAGAAACATGAAACTTGGGGGAATAACTGGAAATGGTGTGCATGTGCTTCCATAGAAATATGAACCCAATCGGTCACATGGTGGCGCTGTAATTAAGGTTTCAAAATGTAAACTTTGAAAAGCCACTCCCCTCACACCGTAAGTCCGATTGACTTGAAATTTCTAACACAGGTGCAACTCTGTGTGCTCTACGAAAAAAACTCAAGGACCATTAAGGTCCGCCTACAAAAATCTTCCGCTATTTTGAATTTTTTTAAAAGCACATTTTTGACATCCCCTACACCATAGCTCCGTTTGCCACCAAAATTTGACTGAATCATCATCATTGGACCAAGTGTATTAAAAGAATAATTTAAATAAACCATATTGATATCTCATTTACTTTTAAAGTTACTGACCAATGAACTTTGAAAGCGGTGTAGCTTTGGACATTAATGAACACAAATCAGCAACCGTAGGGCCAATCACCACACAACTCACAGGATATGTTCAGATAAGTGCCCCAGACATACCCAGACAGTTTCATATACATGCATCACCAGGGGGCGCTACAAGCACAAGATAGGTGAGTAGCAATACACAAAATGTACTATTAATCACATATTCATTCTCCAATCATGAAATATCTCTCAGGATATGTTTTCATAAGTAACTGAACCATGCCCTGCAAGTTTTAATCAAACACAGCCTGTTCACTATTCAAAAGTGAGCTGCCGAGCCCAATTAAAATGACCCTAGGCTTCATCTTGTTATGCTCATCACTCTCAGCACAGTTAGATTTCCCAGCAAAACAATACACTGGGCAGGTTCCACCCATGAACAACTAATGCTGCATTCCAGGAACAATTTTTAGTCTGTAAGTTACAACTTGGTAGCATTCCAGATAAAAGTCGCGACAACAATGGTCGACCTATGCCTAACGTATTTTGGGCTTCATTTAATAAACATAACCTTTAGTAGTACACAATCGTATGTGTAGCCGCTCAGCTTAGGGCATAGAAAAAAAACATGATAAAAGTGATTTGCAGAGGTTTGACATTGGTTCCAACACCAACCACAGTAGGATAGATTTCAAACAATCTGGACTTGGGGAAGTAAACTCTATGAACCAGCTTTAACTGTATTGTCATAAAGGCCATAAGTAAGGGGGAAAATTTGCATTTTTCCCCCCAATAAGGCCCATAGCAGATGTACCAGAACTGGTACCAGATCTTTAGTATGGCCTGTACTGTAGGATTACCAGTGTGAAGAGAGGGGAAATTGGGAGAGCAGAAAAAAGTTCAGGTGGCACCAAGGAGTACTTTCAGCATGGAATGGGAATGGGAGAATGATTGTTGGCCACCCAATTGTGATAAAGACCAGGAAGTGCAAGCCCTGGGCTGAATTTGCATTTGCAAGTAAAGACCTACTGATTCTGGGTACCTTTCGTCCCCAAATGAATGAAGCCATTCATTTAATTGAAGCCAGAGCGGTTAAGATGAAAGAGCAAGTATATCTGCTGAAGCTGCAACGCTGCTGGATGGATTGGGAAGCACTCACTCACTCAGAAATTAAGCTTGTTACCAGAAAAAAATTAATAAAAAAGTTATATGGATTCTATGGAGGGAAAGGAGGGGATGGAGGTTGTGTGGTTACATACAGAGCAACAGATCAGCATACAATGATAACCTATGTTCATTACCCTCAGGTGATACACCCAGGAGACAGGCCCGTAACTCAACTGAAAGGGGCTAAATGGCAATGGCGAAGAGTAAAGCCTTCAGTACACTCACCATGCCGACCTGGCATGTGATGTAAAAATGAAGCAGATTTCTCTGGCGCGTGAGGTTTTAGAGCGTGGGAGCACAGGTCGCGCACCACTCTTCAGCGGTGCGTGACAAAGCGGAAACAGGAAGCATGGATGACTTCGAGGGCACAGTAAATGATTCATAATAACACAGTTAATGGTTCATAACAACATGGTTAAGATCATTTTAGCCACTGTTGAAATTTACATCAATGCTGCTGCCAGCTTGGCAATTGTTTACCTTTCTCTTCTTCTAGTCCGTAGAAAGTAGTAGTCGGTAGCCTTTTCCTCCTAGTGTCACGAGCACCACGCACAATTATAAATCGTTATGGCTGTCACATTGTCGTGCGCCAGGTCGGCAAAGGGGGGTATACTGAACGTTTTAGGGGGACAAAAAGCAATCCTGCCTGGTCCCGCATTTCAGGGCAAAGTAGTCAAAGTGAGTGTCATTCAATCTTATCAAAGGCCTTCTCTGCATTCAGGGAGACCACAAGTTCAGTGGAGTTTAAGAGCTGTTTGGAATAATGTAAAATATGTTCTGAATGTTAAAATCTAATGTCTACGCTTGATAAAACTAATTTGTCCCTCTGAAATGACTACTGGTAAGTCTTTAAAACGCCTTGCTATTGACATGCAAGACACCAAGTTACAGTGACTCAATACTATTATTAATGTTGAAAAAGGGCAGCTGGATGTGGAATTTCTTAACTCAGTTGGAAACTAGTCTGGACCTGGAACTTTGCTGCTCTGCATAGATTTGATAGCCTCAACCACCTCTTCAAGGCTCAGAGGGGAGTCAACACCATCTGTAGCATCAACCGGAACTGTGGGAGTCTCCAAAGAATAAAAGAGCCATGTTTGCGGTGTTTGATGGCAACTCAGATGTGTAACGTGACGAATAGGAAGAAGCTATTCGAAAAGTCTTTAATTTGGGGAATCAGACTGGTGGCAGCAAGGCGATTTAATTGGTGGGCAATCACTGTGCTCATAATATGTAGCCCGTGAATGCAATGGTACCCTTTCTGCATCTTTGGTGGATAAAAGGTCAACTGAAAGTTCAGGTGGTGTTTATATAGCTCTAGAGATGGTGACTGCGCATATTGGTGGTCCAGATTCAGAATAGATTTTACAAGGTCCTCCAATTTAGATAAGCGTACTAGATAATCTCACTAAGATTACCTTAAATGTCTCCGATAGGAACAAACGTGAGATTGAGTCTGTCTGATTAGAATACAGGAAGTTATGGAGGTATTGATAAAGCCACAAGTCTGCATCAGATAAAAGGATCATAGTTCAGGGGCTGAAGCATTCCAGAATCAGATCAATAAGGTCTCCTGCAATTATCAGTCAGTGAGTGTTTGGAGAAGAGATTTTCCCCAACAACCTATTTGCAAAATCCACATCTAATTTAGGCTCAAACAAACATTGACCAATACCACAGGATGTGTGTCAAATGGAGCCTGTTATAATTAGGATATTGGGAATTGCAAGGGACCCACCGATACAATTTTATAACGATACGTGTTGATATAGCCTGACTTTGTCATACTCATATTCTAGTCAGAATGTTAGTCTGATACTGCTCCATAGGGCTTATGAGGCGTCTTAACCAAAAAAAACTCTGCACTCAATTGGATAGACCTACAACCAATCAGAGCAACGCAATAAGTGCCGAATCCCGTAGGAAGGACGGCAAACACATCTTTACGCTCGACAAATGTCTTGATTTCAGTTCTCTGTTCGTCTTTTAAAATAATTCGCAGTCGATTTCTTTTACAGCAGACGTGATAGCGGAATCTATACAACTCATTTCTCCGGCTGCAGTCATCTTTGTTGTAAACCAGTTCAAAGAAAGCGCTCTTTGATGATGTGATGATTACGTTACTGCAGATCATCTGTCCATCATTGTATAAAGCCCGCCCTGGCAATTTGATTGGCCCGAAGATTTCTGAACCGGGCATAATTACTCCTCAATGTATTGAGTCCAGACCAAACTTCCAGACCAAAAAATTTTGTCGGCGGGGTTCGGGCTGGCATCCAGGCTAGTGTTGATACGATATGTATTTGTGATTGTTTTGATTCTGAATGTATGGCAAATCCATAGTGATTTTCTGCTTCTTTTCTTAATAAAACATGCTCAACTGTTAAACGGAATACAATAAACTTCCAAAAACTTTGACTACTATAACAAAAGCACAGCAATAATTTGCTTAAAACTTTGTAAGAGTTATTAATGGAACTTAAATTGAAAAATTTATTATTTTCACAGATGAGCTGTTCACAGATGAAAGCAGGGTCACACTGAGCACATGTGACAGACATGACAGAGTCTGGAGACACCGTGGAGAACGTTCTGCTGCCTGCAACATTGTCCAGGATGACCGGTTTGGCGGGGGGTCAGTAATGGTGTGGGGTGGCATTTCTTTGGGGGGCCGCACAGCCCTCCATGTGATCGCCAGAGGTAGCCTGACTGCTATTAGGTACCGAGATGAGATCCTCAGACCCCTTGTGAGACCATATGCTGATGCGTTTGGCCCTGGGTTCCTCCAAATGCAAAACAATGCTAGACCTCATGTGGCTGGAGTCTGTCAGCAGTTCCGGCAAGAGGAAGGCATTGATGATATGGACTGGCCAGCCTATTCCCCAGACCGTCAAGGAGTTGGCGGATGCTTTAGTCCAGAGGTCTGGGAGGACATCCCTCAGGAGACCATCCGCCACCTCATTAGGGGCATGCCCAGACGTTGTAGGGAGGTCATACGGGCACACGGAGGCCACACACACACACTACTGAGCCTCATTTTGATTTGTTTTAAGGACATTACGTCAAAGTTGGATCAGCCTGTAGTGTGGTTTTCCACTTTGATTTTAAGTGTGACTCCATTTCCAGGCTTCCATGGGTTGATCAATTTTATTTTCATTGATAATTTGTGTATGATTTTGTTGTCAGCGCCTTCAACTATGTAAAGACGAAAGTATTTCATACGATAAGTTCATTCATTCAGATCTAGGATGTGTCATCTTAGTGTTCCCTTTATTGTTTTGAGCAGTGTATATTACAAAACATATAGACTATGATATATAATTATATTTTCATTTAAGCCTGTATATAGTACTGTACATTATAGTAAGTTAGCAACCAACATAATCCTCAGTTTTACCTTGAAACACAATAACAAAAACATCAGCATTTGGAACAGTAATATTTGTAAAATCACTCAAACTGCACTATCGCTACATGTATTAAAAAGCATCAAGTCGAACTTCAAAAAGTTTGTTTCCTGTCTGAAAAAGAGATATTCAAAAAGAGCCGGCAGTTGATTAGCATGCATTACCCTCAATGCATGGTGCAGCCTATTGACAATGAATGGGTAATGAAATGCAAGTGAATATAGTGAGGTTTGCCATCTCTCGTTAGCGTCTGTCTTAAAGTCAGAAGACGGTGATGAATGCGAACTGTGTTGTGCTTTCAGCTAATTTAAAAGAAATACTTTGTTGTTACAATATAGATGGATGAATGTGTTGTAAACAAATACAGGTCCTTCTCAAGAAATTAGCATATTGTGATAAAGTTCATTATTTTCCATAATGTAATGATAAAAATTTAACTTTCATATATTTTAGATTCATTGTACACCAACTGAAATATTTCAGGTCATTTATTGTTTTAATACTGATGATTTTGGCATAAAGCTCATGAAAACCCAAAATTCTAAATCTAAAAAATAAGGGAAACATTTTTTCAGGGAAAGGACAAGCATTTTAGCATTGTTTGCAATCTAAGTCGGAGGCAAAAATCAGTTAGTCAAAACATACAGAACAAAGAAAGGATACAAAAAAAAAAAGAACAGCAAACATTAGTATAGCTTGATTGAATAGATTTTTATTTTTCTGGTAAGTTCAACAAAACAACCAAAAAAAAAAGTAGTAGGCTGAAGCCGAGGCTTATATTTGCCTACCCTAATTAACCACATACATAAAGTATTAGCATTATAAATTATGAAAAACAGCTCTAGGGTACCTGCACATATTTTCCTCTTCTACCCTAACATAGTAGGAGCTTCATTGCAAAAGCAGTGAATATCTGAACCTACATCTAATAACACAGCAAGGGTAGAAACAGTAAGTACATACAGTGCCTTGCGAAAGTATTCGGCCCCCTTGAACATTGACCTTTTGCCACATTTCAGGCTTCAAACAAAGATATAAAACTGTAATTTTTTGTGAAGAAGCAACAACAAGTGGGACACAATCATGAAGTGGAACGAAATTTATTGGATATTTCAAACTTTAACAAATAAAAAACTGACAAATTGGGCAAGCAAAAATATTCAGCCCCTTTACTTTCAGTGCAGCAAACTCTCTCCAGAAGTTCAGTGAGGATCTCTGAATGATCCAACGTTGACCTAAATGATGATAAATAGAATCCACCTGTGTGTAATCAACTCTCCGTATAAATGCACCTGCTCTGTGAGAGTCTGAGGTCCGATGAAAGCACAGAGAGCATTATGAAGAACAAGAAACACACCAGACAGGTCCAAGATACTGTTGTGGAGAAGTTTAAAGCCGGATTTGGATACAGAAAGCTTTCCCAAGCTTTAAACATCCCAAGGAGCACTGTGCAAGCGATAATATTGAAAGGGAAGGAGTTTTAGACCACTGCAAATCTACCAAGACCCGACCGTCCCTCTAAACTTTCAGCTCATACAAGGAGAAGACTGATCAGAGATGCAGCCAAGAGGCCCATGATCACTCGATGAACTGCAGAGATCTACAACTGAGGTGGGCGAGTCTGTCCATAGGACAACAATCAGTCGTATACTGCACAAATCTGGCCTTTATATGGAAGAGTGGCAAGAAGAAAGCCATTTCTGAAAGATATCCATAAAAATTGTCGTTTAAAGTTTGCCACAAGCCACCTGGGAGACTCACCAAACATGTGGAAGGTGCTATGGTCAGATGAAACCAAAATCAAACTTTTTGGCAACAATGCAAAACGTTATGTTTGGCGTAAAAGCAACACAGCTCATCACCCTGAACACACCATCCCCACTGTCAAACATGGTGGTGGCAGCATCATGGTTTGGGCCTGCTTCTCTTCAGCAGGGACAGGGAAGATGGCTAAAATTGATGGGAAGATGGATGGAGCCAAATACAGGACCATTCTGGACGAAAACCTGATGGAGTCTGCAAAAGACCTGAGACTGGGACGGAGATGTCTTCCAACAAGACAATGATCCAAAACATAAAGCAAAATCTACAATGGAATGGTTCACAAATAAACATATCCAAGTGTTAGAATGGCCAAGTCAAAGTCCAGACCTGAATCCAATCGAGAATCTGTGGAAAGAACTGAAAACTGCTGTTCACAAATGCTCTCCATCCAACCTCACTGAGCTTGAGCCGTTTTGCAAGGAGGAATGGGCAAAAATTTCTGTCTCTCGATGTGCAAAACTGAGAGAGACATACCCCAAGCGACTTACAGCTGTAATCGCAGCAAAAGGTGGCACTACAAAGTATTAACTTAAGGGGGCTGAATAATTTTGCACACCCCAGTTTATTTGTTAAAATTTTTTTAAAGGAGTGTTCCACAGTAAATCAGTTTCATAGAATACCATTTACAAACGTTACCATAGATGATTTATGTCATATACACGTCTGTTCTTTTTCAATATATCAGAGAAAAGCCGATAGTATATTTCAGTTCCTTTCGCATCCACTGGGGGGCTTCTGTATCAGTCTAAACTTCAGTTACCACAACTCCCAGAATTCCAAGCGAATTTAGTGCCTGTCCCCGCTTGAACACACCGACACAGAACATGGGCAATTCAACAGCACACCTCTGTAGAGCTGACGCTAGAAAGTTATACATATTTGTTTTTGAAATTGTAGTCTAATTTCTATTCATCATGCCCGTTTGGTGTTCTGTACCTGGTTGCAGAAATTAC
>JACXGM010014603.1:0-16435 GCA_016801145.1 Umbra pygmaea
AACAGTAGAGGTGGTGTCTAACAGTAGAGGTGGTGTCTAACGGTAGAGGTGGTGTCTAACAGTAGAGGGAGGTTACAACAGTAGTTATGTGATAATGGAAGTGATAGTGTATTCTGACTGAGGCCATGTATAAGACGACGGTAAAGATGTTGTACAACATTAAGATGTAGTGAATGATATTAGACCTGATACATAACAAGTGGTGGTGAACAGGTGAGGTAAAATGGTGAAGATGGTGTGTAAGGGTGGAGGTGGGACGATGGGTTACCTGTACCTGTTTGCGCTCCCTTTTGTGTTGGATCTGTGCTGGGGGTGGGGGTGGCTGCGGCTGGGGGGCAGGGTTCAGGATAACAGGCGCAGCCGGCACAGAGGGTGTGTACTGGGGCTGGGCTGGGTAGTAGGCCCCTGCTGTTGATCACAGACAGAGGGTCAATGAGAAACAGTTAAACAACACATCAACATTAATCATCTTTCATTCAGTATTCACCTAATCGCTCTGCCCTGTTCTAATTGTTGTCCTCACTAGTCACCAGACATTACAAATGTAAAGTCACGTGCCACAGGCAGATAGGCAGTACAATGAAGTACATTAAATGAATTTTCACACGTCCGAATCACTTGACTCTGATTGATCTGGCGTTGACTTCTCTTCTGGGGACTATCCCCCCAGGTTTCTTCTTGCTCTTTTCAAAGGCAAATGTGCCTGAAACCTGATTAGCGTGACATAAAGGTCAGCTGTTGCAAGACACCATCGTCAGCCCTTAGTTTCCCCCAAAAAACATTTGTCATTCCTCTTCTAAATGGTACATGGATAACAATAACACATCAGACATTGCGTTGATTGAAGCTTAGTTAATTTAATAAGTATGCAGTGGAGGATTCATTAAACCACATAATACACCCAGTCATCATTCTGAGCTCAGCTGAAGGACTGGAAACTATTGAGGGTTGGAAACTACTGGGAACTATTCATCTGTACTATCAAACAGCTACAGAGCTCAAATGCTATGGAAAAAATTTAATGACATTTTTGTTAGAAATATATAGAAAGGAAATTGGTACAGCAAAGCAGATACATTAATTTTCGGCAATTGATCTAGCACATTTTCCCAAGATCTGTGTGTTCCATAGCGTTGGGTATCAAGAAATGGAACCGGTTCTAAGTCAACCGATACTACTAGCATTGAGATGGAAATTTTATTTTGGTACAATTTTTCAGTTGTTGATGCAGTTTGGCACAAAGAAAAAACCTTACACTGGTCATCGAGTGGCCAATGTGTCCCTGTCTTCCAATGGGAGTAATGTTACCTAACTTAGCTAGCTATGATAATTATAATTACGCTTTAGCTAGCCTAATGACTTTGGCTATTAAATCATGCTAGCTAGAGCTAGTGTTACTGCGTAACTTCAAAGCATGAACTGCTTGCTCACTACTAGGCTAACGTTTGCCTAGTATCAAGTTTGACTAGCTAATAATCGTGCTAGAGCGAGTGTAACATCACTAGAAGGCAAGTTTCATGTGACCTGTTAGCTAGGAATAATAAGTTACGTATTTACATGAACTCATCCTGTATTACCAAAAACATGGCTAGCATTAGCCAACTATATTTATAAGGCATGCTTAATATCGGGGGCATCTGTCACGCATCCTTTTTCTCCAAATACGACCACCATCTGCTGTTCAGTCAGACCACACCAGTCCTTTTACACTGGCAGCCAAGGGTAAACTAACAATTGTGAGCATGGAGGAATGCCTCAGGGCTGTGGTGAAGTTAGTGTAAAGGGTTATTCAGCCCTTCTCAACTATGGACTCTCCTTGGTTCAGGTAATGTAGGTTTCTATTACACTGCTTTCTAGAAGAAAGGTTCTCTACCAATTGTATTTAACTGTTATTTTTGTGTGTGTTCTCTTCTACCATCCTATTTAGTTGAAAGATGCATTTACTTTTAAGTATTTTTTTATCTGTATTCTGTAACAATCATATTTCATGATCATAGGTGTGTATCAAAGAAATACCAGTCAAAGTCTGTGTACCTGAATTACTATAGCTACAACAAATGTGCTAGCACCTAAAAAACAAACCATTTATATTTGCTAAGTATCGGTTTAGGTATTGTTATGAGGAATCGCACAGGGTATTGGTAAAGACCCAGGACACCTAACCCTAGTGCTCCACCTTGGTATGAATATGTCCTAAATAAAGGGAGTTTTATCTCTCTGAGAGCACTCGTGATGGCAGCATTTTGTAATCCAGTGTGCTCCACATGCTATGACTAAGGCCCTGATACAGGACACTAACTGGAGGGAACCAATCACAAACTGGAGGGAACCAATCACAAACTGGAGGGAACCAATCACAAACTGGAGGGAACCAATCACAAACTGGAGGGAACCAATCACAAACTGGAGGGAACCAATCACAAACTGGAGGGAACCAATCACAAACTGGAGTGAACTAATCACAAACTGGAGTGAACCAATCACAAACTGGAGTGAACCAATCACAAACTGGAGTGAACCAGTCTACCTTGTTCACATTCCAGGAAGACAAAAAGGACTGACCAACAGTATGATGTTGCTGCATCTGCGTGGACCAAAACTATAAAACCAATTCAGTATATCAATCAGAATGAAAAGAGAATGAAATTCACAAGTGTTGCAATTGTACAATATTATTATTCATATGGCCAAAGTCTGTCAAATGTTAATAGATATTAATGACATTTTTTGCCAGTGGTAATTTGCCATAATAAATTTAAAATGGAAAGACAGTAATGACATGTAGATGATGTATTGACAGGGACAAACCAGGCTTCATAATGACTAAAAAACCAAGCAGTATTGATTACTTTCAGGAAAGAGGCTTAATAGATTCCTGTTATTTTGACATGCTTTAATTACAGCTGTTTGTTTAGATCAGTCTTAAATGTCACAGTTGTAGAGGCTTGAGCAACAAACATTTCTTAATCCCTAGGCATCTTAAAGAGGAACTGACCGCTTTATTCTGCACACATTTGAAGCAAATAGATAATCATAATGTCAATGTGTCAAGAAAATGTATTTGAACCCTTTGGAATAACCTGGATCTCTGCATAAACTGATCATAAAATTTGATGTGATCATCAATTGAATCATAACAAATCGACACACAGTCGGCTTAAACTAAACACACACACACACACACACACACACACACACACATCCATATATCTTGTCTACAATGAAAACATAATTTCAAAACTTGCAGTGCAGGGTGGAATAACTATCTGAACCCCTAGGCCAGTGGTCCTCAAACCCTTCCATGGAGGGCCTAGTGTATGCTGGTTTTTGGTCTTTCCCTTCAATTAGAGCATAATTAGGACCTAGACTGCCAGGTGAGGGGAGATCCTAACCAATTAGTGAGCTACTCCATCAGCCTTGTACAAGATAAAAGCAAAAACCTGCATACACTAGGCCCTCCATGGAAGGGTTTGAGGACCAATGCCCTAAGCTAATGGACTTCCCCAAAAGCTAATTTGAGTCCAATCAAAGAGACATGATTGAGGTGTAAGTTAGAGCAGCTCTGCCCTATAAAATACACAGACATTTTGAATTAGCTATTCAAAAGAAGCATTGTCTGATGTGAACCACGCCTTGAAAAAAGAGATTTGTTCACTTGCATAAAGCTGGAAAGGGTTACAAAAGCATCTCAAAAAGATTTGATGGGCATCAGCCCATGGTCAAACACATGATCTATAAATGGAGAATGTTCCGGTCCATTGCAACTGTGCCAAGGAGGGGTTGATCTGCAAAGATGATTGTAAGAGCAGAGTGCAGAATGCTCAATGAGGTTAAGAAGAAACCTTGAGTGTCAGCTAAAGATTTATAAAAACTGGGGGTCCGCGTGGCATAGTGGGCTAACGCTGGAATCACACCAAGCACGGCAAACTGGTTGCATTCTGGCGAAGAGCCATTCATTTCAATAGAAAGCAATCCGCACTGCTGCAGAAAATCTACCGGATCTGGCAAAATGTGGATGCAGTGCGGCGGGTGTGTCGCAAGAGTTGTAATTATCCACCTTGTGTGGTGCTTTGCCTTACGGCACCAGAAATGGAAGTTGATGTACCACAGAGGAAGAGCTAATATGTCACTTTAAGAAAGAGCTAATATGTCACTTTAAGAAAGAGCTAATATGTCACTTTAAGAAAGAGCTAATATGTCGCATAAAGAAAGATGCACACATCATGGTTTGGGTCTGCTAGACAGAACAATAAATTGTATCAAGAAATTTTGCAAATGAATGTAAAGCCATCTGTCCTCCAATGGAAGCTCAAAAGAGTAGTTGGGTGAAGAAACAAGACAAGTCAAACCATAGAAGTAAATTAACAACATATTCTCATTTTCCAATGACCACGAGCGCTTCACTGTGCTGGTATGGACTTGCAGAGGCTAGCGAAGGAGGTGTTTCCACTGCTGATCTGAGAATGGTTTGTGCATTTCAAGCTTTTGTGAAGGACAGCAGGAGACAATTCACACTACTATACAACTACAGTATACAACTACAGAAAATTAGAGGGGAAAGCAGTTGTATGGCTCAACCACTCACAGATAATATGAAAGAAACAATAGGTTGAACAACAACAGGCAACTTGTATGTTAGGATTCACACAATCACACAATTACACTGTGTAGAATTTCGCTGGTGAGAATGGTAGGCTAATTTCGCTTTCAGACACCCGCTTATGAAGTTGAAAAAACAGACTCGGTCTGCTTTCAAGCAGGCTAGCGATAGCTGGAAACTCAATCCAAACTGTTATTTGTGTCGTTAATATAAGTTGGGAAATTATTTTACCTGGTCAATAGGGTCTTACTGAGGAACTTCCCAAATGTTGTGAACTCAGCCCAACCCAGAAAAGACTATCACACTAACTTGTGGCATCTCTGTTAAAAACTGACTACAACAGCTTCAACAGAAGATAATGTGTCTTCTGGATAGAACTAGTCAAGAGCTCTGACCTCATCCTGACTGAGATGCTGTTGCATAACCTCAAGAGAGGGATTCACACCAGACATCACAAGAATTCTGCTGAAATTAACAGGTTTACAAAGAGTAATGGTCAAATATTCCTACAGGTAAAGTTTAGGTCAGAGTATTGCGGTTCACATACTTTTTCCACACTGCACTGTGAATGTTTACTTGGTGTGTTCAAAAAAGACATAAAATTGTTTGTGTTTTATAAGTTTAAGCAGACTAATATTGCCTCAACATATTGCTTGGTGGTGAAATAAAAAGGTACATAAATCACAGACTAGTACATCATCTGCTTCCAGCCATTTGGGGTTGTTCACCGTGTTTGTATTACTTATTTTTTGTTTCAGAGAACAGATCATAGTAAATAAGGGCAGTGATCATAAGTTGGTAACAACAAGGCTATCTGATCTATTTTAGGAGCCAGACATATTCAGCAAGCCTGAGAATGTCATGTAATTGGACAAGTGGATGTGACACTTTTCCTACCCCTTCTGCCATATCATTTTCTGTGGCAAGGACTACATATGCAGATGCCATTTGGTTAGCTAGCAAGAACTGTAGATCACTTCACTTGCTCGATAAAGGACACTGAACTTTATATTGCCAATACATTGACAAAAGCTTTAGGATAGTAACACTGTTTTGATTTTTGACTCTACATTTAAACCAGCATTATGTAACCTTTTCGAAAACTACAAAAAATACAAAGTAGTTGTATTTTAAAAAAATACAAAAAAGACTAGTAAGCATTAGGAACTATATTTGATCTAGGGAGGAAAACTTCAAATTAAATAATACAAAATACAGACAATAGTAGAATAGCAAAATCAACATTTCACAATATCTAACTAGAAACAAATATTAGGGACAAAAGAATGTGTATTTTTGGAAACCTGAAGGCGGCGCAAGCCGAAACACGTTGGAATAGTTTTTTTTTACAATAACAAAAATCCAGCCTGACTGACTTGGTTCAGAATCCTTGTGTCCATTTGGCATGATTATTCTCTATTCTTTCTAGTGTATTTTTGGAAATTGGTTATTATTACTGTATTATTCCTGTGCTCAGTAAACACACACACACACACACACAAGTTGCACTAAGATATTTTCACATATATTTACATTGTTGAACATGATGTACAATGACGTAAAGGATACGTGGTCACGTAGTTTGCCTGAAGTCTGCAAGCCATAGACACAACCTGTACTGTAGCGATATTTACATTTAGCTAATTCTTAATATTTTTGCCTTCAGTCTTGTCTTCAGCATGTGAAATTAATGCCAAATTGGATATAAAGCTGGAGATTGATTTAGCCAATGAAGTATATTCCACTTCTTGGCCATGAAAAACTGGGTTGCTATGGCAATGAGTTGGGATCCTTGTCCTGCAGCATGATGAATTACTGTTCAGTGATTTGAGGACATTTGGTTGTATCAGAGCAGACAAGATGTTACGGTAGATAAAACAGAATTCATCCTGCGGCTGCCTGCAGTCTTACCATAAAAAAAGGGAGCCAATTCCAGTATTAGCCATATATGCCCAACCCTTAATACTACCTAGAAAATGTTTCACAAACAATGTGATGTACTTTAAATCATTACAAGTTACTTTTATCACTCTCCACACTTTCCTTGTTCCCTCACTCTGGTACAGACTCATCTTTGTTTCATCGGTCCATAAAACCTTTTTCCAGAAATCTACAGCCTTTTTTGGTCATTTTTAGCAAACGCTAACCTTGCTTGTTTGTTCTTGAGGCTTAGTAAGGGTTGGTATCTTGTGAAGTTCTGCTGGTGGTCCTCCGAGGCACAACTTAACCTTCCTCCCAGACAGTGATTGTGATCTGTTGCTATGGTTTTAAGAAGTTCTCCCACTGTGTGGTCATTCTTGGTCTACCATGCTGAGTTCCACTGCTGAGCTCACCAATTCTATCCTTCTAAAATGTACCAAATTGTTTACAAGTTACAAAATACTTCTGACAAAGTTTGTAAGTTGCCATATAAACAAGAAGTGTATGAATTAAAGTAGAGGTGTTCACTCAAAGGATATAACAATACAAAATTTAAAGCAAAATATTTATCGGTTAGGAAATAAGAACAATTAACAAGCTAGTAAGATACTACATGTATGTGATACTACATTTTTATTCAGCTGATGTCACTATTCATAGCAACTTTCAGTAAGTACAGGGAAATAACTTTATGCAGGGCTTCCCATCCCTGCTCCAGGAGATGTACCATCCTGTAGGTATTCTTATCTTTCTCACTTAAATTTCAGCCATCTATTACAATAAATTGTGCAAAATTAGGTTTGGGGATAAGCCCTAATGTATTGTAGATCTCCATGAACATTTCTTGTCAGCCCTAGAGCAACTTACAGTAAAGTGCCATTTATCAGGGACAAAAAAACATTTGGCCCACTCAGCTATCAAACCGGCAATCAAACCTTAAACTTGACTTCAGACAAGTCGTTGGGCCACTTGTCTCCCATATACTTCCATGTGTTTAATTGACGGATCAGAAATAATTGTAGGTACTCAAAAGAAAGTCAGAGGAATGTATTGCCATAAGCAACACAGTTGAAATGCTACCAAGCCTATCAAATTTAAATTTAAATTAGTGAAGTCTTCAAACCTGCATTCTAAAGATGCATTCTTTGATTTTTGGTGATTAGTCATATAATTGGTGCTGCTAAGCTAAAACGGGTCTTTTTATTTATATCCTCAATAACACAAAATTCCAAAGATATTATATGGAGGTTATAAACATATAAACCACGCGTCACATAAACAACACAAAACGGAGGTTTAAAAACATTGAAAAAGTCCCAGAATGGATCATTATTAGAAGAAGAGAAGACCGGCTCGTGGTTGTTCATAAACAACATGCTACTAAAGTAGGCCATAGGACTGTGACACAGCACTCCCTCCCTGAGTGCACTGCAAATACTTCACCCCAACTCACCCTAAACACACCCCAACAGCAGAATGCCCACTCCTGTTCCCACAGATCCAGAATTAAAAGACCCACCCCATCTCCTAAAATAAGAGAATTTCACTTTTCTTACCTGATCGTTCCAGGTCTGGCTGTCCACAAGCCTCAGCTAGCGTAAAGCAGCCTTCTCACACTCTCTGAATCTTAAACACACATTCCCTCTCTCTCCCTCCCACAGAAAAAAAACATTCGCCAAAGTAGCCTCCTTGTCTGTGAGACTCTCTCTCCATGCACATTTCAGTCTAAGTCACATTACTGTGTCTGCATTGTTGACCAGGAAGAGCACCGACTAAATATAGTCAAAACCCACACGGGGAGCTGAGGGAGGGGGACATGCACCAGATGAAAACACCAAGGCAACAGGACTTTCTTGGAGAGCGTCCTGTCCTTAGTAAATTAGAGTTTGAGATATGAGTCACGACAAGAGGGATGGAGGGGGGGGGTCAAAGGAGATCGTAACCAGACAACCCATAGTTACCGTCGGCAGCCTGCCCGGGGCTCCTTTGAAAGGCAAGGTTCCCCATCTCAATGTCGTCCTGACAGAAGACGGGGAGGGAGGAGAGGATATTGTCTTAACCCTTCTCTAAAGTCCTCCTATCTGTTAGGCCCTAAAAAACTCTCAAAGCTCTCTCTCTACTACTCTCCTCAACCATTCCTGCCTCTCGTCTGTCCGCTGTTCTTTCCCCTCCACTCTCCAAGTGTCGACAAGCAGCCCCAGTCAGCTGGGATCAGCAGTGTGGAGAAGCAGAGGAGCTGTACTGAGAGCAGTATTTTTAATGGGAGTGATCTGATCTGGGCTTCAAGCTAGTTCGGAACATAGGATAGAGGTGGGGGCTTGGTATATCACTCAACTGAGATAAAAATAACCAGTATCCTATCACCACACCAGACTGGATGAGGTAGGTGGAACAGATTTCACCTGGACAAGTGCTCACTTCTCAGCATGCTAGTGTCACCAACAGGATGGGAGGGGAACTGCAGATATTCTACAATTGGCAGAAAGTGCTGTTAAAGCCAGATTTTCAGTCACTGTGGTACTCTGTTCCTGTCCTTACGAACAGCTCTGCCAGGCAACACTACAGATTCCACAAAGCAAAACTGTAGTAGTTCAACCAGCGAAGGCCAAAACATGCTAATCTTGTTCACACTTGAAGACACAATCACAACACTCTTGGTATGGCAATTGTCCCTATTTAATCTAGTTAAACAAGAACATGTTGCAGTCTAATCAGTGCTAGATAGATGTGTGTTCTGAAACTGAAGTACTTTCTCGTTATCAAATGAAAAAGAATGTGGTACAATAATTTAGCTACTTTTATATCTTTAATGTCTCTTACATTTGAAATGTAACATGTTTTGAACTTCTATCTGAAAGGGCAAAATAATAACGATGGCCCTCTGTGTCTGACGTGTAGACGTCTACCACTATTAGTGATGATACTGGCATTCAAGTATTAGAGAAAGGCTTTCCCCTAAACACAAAACCCCTTACGTGAACAATATGTGACTAGCTAGCTGAGTCATCATTACTGGCATCTATCCATTGACATCTGACATGGAAACTTCATCACATATGCACTACAGACACACTGTGCTTATCCACCATACAAGAGGATAAGCTACTCAAATTTTCTCATGTATTTTTTTAACTGGGGCCTCAGGACATCTATCTGGGAAGAAATTTTGATTTAAAGCAGGAAGAATAATTTTGGAAAATCTCATTGCTCACAGCTTTGTGGTTAAAGTGGTGAATCTTTGGTATGAAGACCCATGGTCAGTATTGACAAGTCAAAGCGTGTGTGTGGGTGTGAAAGTGAGTAATAGTATGATTGATATGCCTTGCTGATGGTCTCACTGTCATATGATCAGTGGAGGAGTGGGTCAGACTGAACCCATGACGTGCAACTTCTGGAACAAAGAGAAACACAAGTCTAGAAACACAAACAAAAACCAACTGCATAGAGTTAACAAAAACAGCAACAGGGTCTGCAGAATTTAAACTAGGGGCATAAAATATCCACGTTACAGAGAACGCAGATGGAATCGCAGAATCCAGACATTAACATGGAATTCAATCAAAAATGAAATATAGTACCGAATATTATAGCGTAACGCTCGCCAAAATGCAACCTAAGGTATTTTTTGAGTTAAACTTCTTTAAAAGCATAATTAGGATGGAAACGCCAGTTTTAAGATTTTCCATATTTTTGGTTTTGGTCAAATCACCTTTTGAATGGGAGTGATAGGGGCACTACTATGATAGCATTAAAATCGCTATCTTTAAAACAATAAAAAGGCTTGACACAACATAAAACTTTGCTCGAAGTACCACCAGGGGCTGTACACTACTGCAGAGAACCCGGACACAGCTCTGGCTTTGAGCGTGCAAAGATTGGATGGCCCTGAGCAGAGACCCCCACACCCCATACTCCCACATCACCTCACACATTATCTCCTGGGGTTCCCGGTCATACGCTTTCTCCAGATCCACAAAACATATTTAGACAAGATGGGAATACTACCAGGCCCCCTCCAGGATCCTTGCAAGAGTAATGAGTCTAACCATCGTGGGATTAACCTTAAGACTGTTGTGTGCCATAATTGAAGTTGCCTGGAGATGTTAATGTCGAGGTTTCCAGCAATTCGAAAGCTTCGACTCAAATGTTTCCATTCTCTCTCTGTTTCGGAAAGCCTTGTTTTGCCCATCACTACTCATCAGTTTTGGAAATCCTCACTAGAGAGCGAAAAGAGCTGCATAATTTGCCCCATGAAAAATAACGACATATTTGGATAGATTTCATGGAACACTCTGAGAGTCCTCACAAGTGGAAAACCTCTGATCTGGGGTGTGGCCTTACAGTGAAGACTTGAACAATCCTCTCATCACGAAACTCAAACCGACTCTGTAGTAGCCAGCATGATGCCACAAAACAGTGACAGAACACTGCATCACCTGGGAAGCATAACCAATCTTTTTATGCATTTTACAAAAGTGAATGTGAGTAGGAGCTAGCTGGCCCGGCAAAATGTAAGAAGCACAGAGTATGAGAGGCTCTGAGTGGGAGGGTGTGTATGTTCCACTTCTTAAAAGCAGCACCCCAGAACTAAATGCTTCCTACTGACGTGTTCTCTTCTCCCTTGGTGTTCTCTGCCAGAAGCCTGGAGCCCACCCAAATACATTCCTGCTGCCGAATCAACTTCGCACTGCCGTCCCAAAACGCACTCCAAATACAGGCAGAGGCTGTGCACATTGGTCTGCCCATCAAGGGCTCCAGAAGATGAGGCAAACAGAGTGCACGTGAGAGGAATGTGAGGTGAAGTGTTACTGTTACAGGTACAATGTGAGGAGAGTCCATACATTTGAGTAAGGCATTGGAAAAGTATGGGCACATGACAGGTCTCGACGTTAACGCTAGTCCGGGACAGGTAAAAAAGTAGTTCGGACAAGGAAAATGTAGATTCACCCGTCCGAATAGACAAGCAAACAAATTAATTGGCACCTGCTGACTTGATGTCTTTTTTGCCATGAATTGGATGTGTGTGTTATGTATGCCTGCAATTTTACCTTACGTTCTTAAACACTGTATTGCTCTTTCAGATTATCAGGAGGGTATGCCAGTTTATGTGCAAGAGTATAATGATATCTATGTGAGAGTATATTGTATACATTTATATGTGAGTATGATGGTATGTATGTGAGAGTATAATGGTATATGTGAGAGTATAATGGAATATATGTGAGAGTATAATGTATATATGTGAGAGTATAGTGGTATATATGTGAGAGTATAGTGGTATATATATATATATATATATATATATATATATATATACATGAGAGTATAATGGTATATATATGTAAGAGTATAAATAAATATATATATATAGTGGTGGGCCATTATCGGCGTCAACGTGCTGCGTTAACGCGAGACTGTTATTGTGCGATAAAAAAAATATCGCCGTTAATCTATTCTCAAAGTTGGGTTGGGAGCTGGGTCTATACTACGCAAGCAATGATGACTTTCATCTTGATATTTTAGCGCGGATGTATACCTAGCTGAATTGCACTGTAGGGGGTGAGAACGAGTATACAAACCTGTGTGTATGCCTACTGTAAAATTACCACATCAAACGTAACGCGCTAACATGGATGCAGCTATGAAGCTGCCGGGTTTGCTTCACTACCTGCGAGGCGAACTATCATGAGGCAAACTATCACGAGGAGAATACATGACCAGCACCCCACAGAGAAAGCCGCAAAAGATGAGAAGATGATAGAGGCGAGGTGTAGCACTGATTGGGGACCACTGGACATCTGTCAACAACGATAACTACCTCAGCGTTACTGTACACCTCATCCATGCCAGCTGGGAACTTCACTCCTTCACTTTAGGTAGGCTATGTTATGTAATTTTAAATTACATAATTTCATTTAATTACTTAGCCTATTAATTACCAGGAGAAATAGAGCTTGTATTGATTGACACAAAGCTACTGACTGTAAAACAGTTCATCACGACCTCTTATGTAGGCCTCCATTTCAAAGTTCATGATTAACTGAATAAACAGTTAGTAAAGTACATTTTATTAAATATTCATTTTCATCACCAATTATCATAGTAGAACAGGTTTCTCAAGCATTTTGGAAACAGGAGATGAGCCCCTGGTCTAGGTAAAGCGCCACCTGGCTTTAGACACCCATTCTCAAATGACTTTTAGTCATTATTTGGGTAGCACACATATTCTGACTGCCTTTGGCAAAATTCTAATAAACCATTTTAATCTAGATTAACCTAGATTAATTCCAAGATTACAGTGAGATTAATTTAAAAAAAAAAAAAAATGTATGCCCACCACTAATATATATATAAATATAAATGGGAAAGCATAATGGTAACTATGTGAGAGTATGATGGTTACTATGTGAGAGTATGATGGTTACTGTGTGAGAGTATGATGGTAACTGTGTGAGAGTATGATGGTAACTGTGTGAGAGTATGATGGTAACTGTGTGAGAGTATGATGGTAACTGTGTGAGAGTATGATGGTAACTGTGTGAGAGTATGATGGTAACTGTGTGAGAGTATGATGGTAACTGTGTGAGAGTATGATGGTAACTATGTGAGAGTATGATGGTAACTATGTGAGAGTATAATGGTAACTATGTGAGAGTATGATGGTAACTATGTGAGAGTATGATGGTAACTATGTGAGAGTATGATGGTAACTGTGTGAGAGTATGATGGTAACTGTGTGAGAGTATGATGGTAACTGTGTGAGAGTATGATGGTAACTGTGTGAGAGTATGATGGTAACTATGTGAGAGTATGATGGTAACTATGTGAGAGTATGATGGTAACTATGTGAGAGTATGATGGTAACTATGTGAGAGTATAATGGTAACTATGTGAGAGTATGATGGTAAATGGTAAATGGACTGCATTTATATAGCGCATTTTTCTGACCAACAATGGCCACCAAAGCGCTTTACATTGCCTCACACTCACCCATTCATTCACACATTCATACACCGACGGCGGTGGTATGATGGTAACTATGTGAGAGTATGATGGTAACTATGTGAGAGTATGATGGTAACTATGTGAGAGTATGATTGTATCTATGTGAGAGTATAATGGTATACAGGTACTTCTCAAGAAATTAGCATATTGTGATAAAGTTCATTATTTTCCATAATGTAATGATAAAAATTAAACTTTCATACATGTTAGATTCATTGCACGCCAACTGAAATATTTCAGGTCATTTATTGTTTTAATACTGATCATTTTTGCATACAGCTCATGAAAACCCAACATTCCTATCTCAAAGAATTAGCATATTTCATCTGACCAATAAAAGAAGTGTTTGTAATAAAAAGAAAAAGTCAACCTTCAAATAATTATGTTCAGTTATGCACTCAATACTTGGTCGGGAATCCTTTTGCAGAAATGACTGCTTCAATGCGGCGTGGCATGGAGGCAATCAGCCTGTGGCACTGCTGAGGTGTGATGGAGACCCAGGATGCTTCGATAGCGGCCTTAAGCTCATCCAGAGTGTTGGGTCTTGCGTCTGTCAACTTCCTCTTCACAATATCCCACAGATTCTCTATGGGGTTCAGGTCAGGAGAGTTGGCAGGCCAATTGAGCACAGCAATACCATGGTCAGTAAACCATTTACCAGTGGTTTTGGCACTGTGAGCAGGTGTCAGGTCGTGCTGAAAAATGAAATCTTCATCTCCATGAAGCTTTTCAGCAGATGGAAGCATGAAATGCTCCAATATCTCCTGATAGCTAGCTGCATTGACCCTGCCCTTGATAAAACAGAGTGGACCAACACCAGCAGCTGACATGGCACCCCAGACCATCACTGACTGTGGGTACTTGACACTGGACTTCAGGCATTTTGGCATTTCCTTCTCCCTAGTCTTCCTCCAGACTCTGGCACCTTGATTTCCCAATGACATGCAAAATTTGTTGTTGTTTTGTTGTGCTGCTTCTCTGTAGCCCAGGTCAGGGGCTTCTGCCGCTGTTTCTGGTTCAAAAGTGGCTTGACCTGGGGAATGTGGCACCTGTAGCCCATTTCCTGCACACGCCTGTGCACAGTGGCTCTGGATGTTTGTACTCCAGACTCAGTCCACTGCTTCCGCAGGTCATCCAAGGTCTGGAATCGGTCCTTCTCCACAATCTTCCTCAGGGTCCGGTCACCTCTTGTCGTTGTGCAGCGTTTTTTTGCACACTTTTTCCTTCCCACAGACTTCCCACTGAGGTGCCTTGATACAGCACTCTGGGAACAGCCTATTTGTTCAGAAATTTCTTTTTGTGTCTTACCCTCTTGCTTGAGGGTGTCAATGATGGCCGTCTGGACAGCAGTCAGGTCGGCAGTCTTACCCATGATTGCGGTTTTGAGTAATGAAACAGTTTTTAAAAGCCTCAGGCATCTTTTGCAGGTGTTTAGAGTTAATTAGTTGATTCAGATGATTAGGTTAATAGCTCGTTTAGAGACCCTTTTCATGATATGCTAATTCTTTGAGATCAGTATTAAAACAATAAATGACCTGAAATATTTCAGTTGGTGTGCAATGAAGCAAAAATATATGAAAGTTTAATTTTTATCATTACATTATGGAAAATAATTAACTATCACAATATGCTAATTTCTTGAGAAGGACCTGTATATGTGAGAGTATAAATGGTATATATATGAGAGTATAATGGTATATATATGTGAGAGTATAAATGGTATATATATGTGAGAGTATGATGGTATATATATGTGAGAGTATGATGGTATATATATGTGAGAGTATGATGGTATATATATGTGAGAGTATGATGGTATATATATGTGAGAGTATGATGGTATATATATGTGAGAGTATGATGGTATATATATGTGAGAGTATAATGGTATATATATGTGAGAGTATAATGGTATATATATGTGAGAGTATAATGGTATATATGTGAGGCTATGGTGTTGTATGTGAGACCAAGTATGAATTATCGCCTATACGGCCTCTCATAGTTAAACCATCAGTATCTCAAAGTGCTGACGCACACAAACCATTAGAGGGCAGTCAAATACAGTCCAGACATATCAGCCTCTCCTGGACAAAAAGCTCATTTCGTTCAATTTCTCTGGAGTTTAGTCCACTAGAAAATAATTCTGCTATAGGAATGTCAGTGGGATTCAGAAATCTCCATCCCTGGCCAGACCAGGAGAGCTGTAATTGGCTGAGCTGTGTTGGGTAATGGAGCATTGCAGTAGGCCTCTTACCATATGTACCGTACTCAGCTGGGCTGGTGCCTGGATAGAAGCTAGGTGTGCCTGCCGGAACTGGAAACTGCTGTTGGGTGGTCACGTATGTCGATCGGTACTGGGGGGGTGGAGAGACAGAGAAATAGTTTTTATTAGATTCCTTTTTATTATTTGTATTATTATCGTTCTTTTTCTAGGCTTATGTTCCACTTGCTTTGACAATGTAAACAACTGTTTCCAATGCCAATAAAAATTTAAATGTAAAAAGAGGAAGAAACCAGAGGGAAGAACATATCAGACTTATCTAAATGTTCATTACAGGATTCCAAGTCCACATTGATCAATCTCACCTTAAAAAAAAATTACAACATCAATAACAGTGAACCGGAATTAAACCGTGCTCAGTGAAGTACTGATCTAACATACACACACCGATACACTTTGCATTCTGCCGCACGCGCTCGCGCGCGCGGACACACACACGCTCACACACACACTTTCTGTTGGAAAGCAACAAGCCGAGGCAGGGCTACATCCTCGTCTCTACCATAACCACTCACCTCAGGCATAGCCAGCCTTCCCTCTCTGTCTCTATGAGCTTTTAAGCCTAGCACATTCAGGAAGAGACTGAGGGCTCAGCTGACTGCTTACCCATGACTGAGGGAGGGGCA